>JAAAKE020094799.1:0-31051 GCA_010014785.2 Anisolabis maritima | reverse complement strand
CTCAGGACGGGAAGCGAACCACAGACCTTTGGTTTGTGAGGCGAAAGCTCTACCTCTGCACCAAAGGAGCAGGTTTTACGCATATTGTAACCAATAGAAATTAATTAATTGCGAATACGACGTTATATATCGCAGCTTCCTTGGTTTCAAAAGAGCGTGTGCCTTGCGCGTCACAATATGCGTTTTACCTTAAAAAATATAACCTTTTCCAAGTCAAGGAGTGTGGGTTCGGTCCCAGGCAATCCGATGAAAATTTATTTTAATCAAACTGATTACCAATTGATTTAAATAAATATGTCTGATAATACGTATTATAAATACTATTATATACACTGTTTAAAGTTTATATGGCCTCAGATACCGAAAAGACCTAAAAAATAAAAACTTTTTCCAACCCCTCCCCACTGTGGCAGAGAGGTTAAAAGATATTGATATTCTCAATGTTGATAACCTTAAAAGCCAAGAGGTGTGAGTTCGAAACCCCAGGCAATTAAAATTTATTTAAATCAATTGGATACAATTGATGCCCATAAATATGCCTCTATAATTCGTATCATAAAATAATAAATAATTGAAATGTTTGAAGTCTTCATTCAGTCCAAAAAAGAAAAAAAAAACACTTTCCTCAACAATCGAATTTAATTAAACTAAATATATGTATATCCTTTTTATGTCTCTTGGATATGTGTTGTCTTTAATTTAGGTCCTTTCACGTATTAATTTTAACGATTGTGGATGGATGTTTTTGTAAAAATGCAAAGAATGAAGTTGAATACCAATTGGTAAAAAGCCCTGAAGTGGTTCTTAGAATAATGATATTACTAGTGCTTAATTCAATCAGGTTTTATCCTTTCCAAGGGTTGGTAAGATTCTCAGGTAGATGAGTTGAGTAAATTAGTTGGTGTTTGGATGTTTGGAGCTCCTGTAGAGTGGACTGCGCATGCTCATTTGCTAATTTCTCGAAAGATTTGACAACTGCCCAAACGTAGGCTGCCTAGAATATCTGGGACACAATTGAAAAATTCATTAGTGAGGTGGTCATTTGGGTTGCCTACCAAACAATTAATTCATGCAACTTCTGGTAATGGAATTCTATATTTAACTAGAAAGAAAAACAACTTAGGTTTTGTGCACCCGGACTTTTATGATGTCCTGTGGTGCAAGCCTTAAATTGAAACTAATTTCCTCCACACACAGCAAACTGTCAAAAATTTTCTTTATGTGCGCCACTCAATTACAACCAATGTTTCTCAGGGCTCGCGGCGCTTTGAAATAGCCCATAGAATCTCCAATACATCAGATTATCGGATATGATTATTTTTATTCTTTTTATAACTAAAATAATTTGATATCCATTGCATTTTTTTTCAAGAAGCATAGTGATAAACACACAAATAGATATCATTTCATTCTTTATTATTAAGAATTCTTCTATGTATGGATCGTGTTGCTTTATTAAAATTTCGAGAAAATCATTTAATATTAAACTCTCATCTCTCTTTCTATTCTCCTCTTTTCTCTCTCGAGTCTGGGTGCAATTTGACCTAACACGTGTCAACATTTGCATATTATTAAAGTAAAAATATCATTGAAAAAGAAAAAGCTAAGATCGTTTGGAGTTTAAAGAACGTTTTAGACGAAAAATAGTTTTTAATCCTTCAATCTTCCAACTAGAAAGAAATTGTATGGAATGATATCGTTCACTCTCTTAGGTAATATGGAACCGTTAGAATATTTTTGTTATCGCCTGCCTCGGACACATGAATCATTTTTTTTTTTTAGTCTTTTCGGCATATGAGGCCATATATACAAATCAATTATTTATTATTTACGATACAAATACATATTTATTTAAACCAATTGATTTAAATGAATTTTCATCGGGGACCCGAACCTACATCCCTTGGTTTTGAAGGTTATCAATATTGACAATGTTAGTATTATGCATCGGTGAAAATTTCAAGTTCGTTTGTTAACAACGAAAATAATTTTGGTAGTACATCTCACCCTCTATTTGTTCGTGAGTAGACTTTGTTGGCCCGATTTTAAGAAAAATATATACTGGATATATTCAAGAGTTCTCAGATCTGGAAAGATATTAAAAATTAAGGATGTAGAAACAAACATTTAATATAAAACTCTCTTTCTCTTCTTTTTCCTCTCGAGCCTGGGTACAATTTGACCTACACGTGTCAAGATATGCATATTATTAAACTAAAAATATCATTGAAAAAGAAGCTCATTTTGAGTTTAAGGAGCTTTTTAGACGAAAAATCGTTTCATCATCCAACTAAAGAAATTATTTTCTAATCTATATGGAACGCAATTTTTTCAAAAATGAATCTTTTTAATTTAAGAATCTTTTAATTTCTTTTAAAGATGGAACCATACTCAAAAAATAAGAGTATTTTAGAGAAAGCAGCTACATAAACATATCTATGGATTTTTCAAAATAAAAAAATGTATTTTCATATAAATTATAATTAGAAAGTAATTTTTTTTTACTGAATTCATTGCTACATAATTTCTTATAAAATTTAATCTGAAACTTATACTTTTCTGAGATGGAAAGCGTTTAAAACGAACACGTTCTTTTTTTTAACCCTTTTATTATATTTTCCACCTACTAGATATATTTTTGCAATAGTAAAATTATTTATTTATTTTCTCTTTCAAGCCAGTGGGACAAAAAAAAAATCAAACAAAAATCTTTTTCTCTAAAAGCTATTCTTCTTTAATTAAGGCAAATTATTTTCTTCATTCTTCTTACTCGTTTTATGACTTGAGACTTAGTAATTTATCTCTGTTGATAAATTAATGTTAATGATTAATTTGTGACTAACGTGTTCCTAAATCTGCTATCGATGTTTTATAGCCCCATACTAATTTTTAATCTTCGGTTATATATATATAAAATAATCCTCTCCTCCCCTCTTTTCAAAGAAAAAAAATTTTATTGTAAATGGGATGTTCATTCCCTCTCGAAAGAATATCGCGTCAGTATTTTTCAGTCCCTCTCTATAAATATTTTTGGTTATAGAACCGCCTGACAGTTAGGCAACGGTTTAAGATTATCAACTCTGACTATTCACAAAATACAAGGCGCATTAATAAAATTATTTTTTTTACTGTTTTATTATTAAAATTTTAATCAATCTTCCTTAAATTTATAAATATATTTATTTAATTCATTTATCTCTTGCTTCAAATGAGGGAAGGTGATTAGCCGAGGGGTTGAACAACTAAGCTTTTAATTAAGGTAGCTTAGGTTCAAATCCACCGCAGGACAAAAATTAATCCAACTATCCTCCTGAGGAAGGAATCGGAAACCCCACCTTATGATTCCCAAACGTACTTTAAACTTTAGAGTAACCACAATTTGACTTAAAAGACTGAGGAGAGAAAAGTTGGATAAGAGATTTTTCTATCTCATATTAAAAATATAAAATTACTTTTTATATTATGATTAAAAGATTTTATCCCTTTTCCTTCAAAAAGATTTTTCTCCTCCCACTCTCTCTCTCTCTCTCTCTCTCCCTCCCTTCTCATTCCAAAAATTAATATTTCCATATATTTTTTTAAACTAAATTAAACTGGATGAATTTTTTTTGTGTGTATAGAATTTTTTTAAAAGAAACAGAGCTTTTTCTCTAACTCTTTGATCTATTGTTCTTTAATAAAAATGCTTTCTGATTTTAATTTATCAAACTTTCTCTCTTTATATTCTTTTTAGATAATATTCCTTTAGTAAAATATTATCATTTTTTTTTTAATTCATCTTATATTTTAGATTATTTGACATTGCATTTAATGCATTTTTTACAAAAAAAAAAATCTCAGATTGGAATGAAGAAAGAGATAAACCCGAAAGAGAAATTTTCGAAATCTTACATTTTAATCAAATATATAAATATAAATTTTCTCTTCTTCACATCAATTGACATAAAAATGTTATTAACAATTTAGATCAGCCATACTCAAACTGAGACCCACCCAAATTTTATTTGCGACCCATAATGGCCAATCATTTAAATTTTTTTTTTTTTCAAAAAAAAAAAAACATTTCTTTTAAAAAATTTTTTCTCCTCTCTTTACAATTGGAAAAGAATGTATTTTCTAAACTTTCTAAGCTACAGCCATTTAATGCGATCCCTTAAATGGTTTCCCTTTCTTTACTGATAGTATGATAGCTTCCACTTAAAGATAGCTATATGCAATTTTTTCTATATTTAGGCCTATAGAATATTAAAAAAATAAACAGCAAATTAGATGTTTTGAATTCACTTTTTCAATTTCCTACCTCTAATGTATCAAAATATATATAAATCAAACAGTAGAACAAGCGTAGTGAGAATTTTTTTTAGATGAGAATAATTTTTTCTTGTATGGTCTTTAGTGTCTAGAAAACTTTAAGCTACAAAGGCAAATAAAATTCTTGTGCATAGCTATTAGAATTCGAACCAAGGCAGAGTTTCAAAAATGCTAACAAAACTTTTTAGTGTCTTTTATTTTTAGAAACATCCTCCATACATATTTGTATAAATATCAATCAATCAATTCTATTTTGTTAACATTAATGACCCCGTCTTTTGACTGAGAGGTTATGTGTTGACATTGACAATATTTATAGTCAGAGATGTGGGTTTAGTTAGACCCTGTTAGTCCGAGAAAATTTATTTTAATTGAATACCATTTAATTTAATTTAATTACGGGCCATCAGTTATCACATAAAATACATAGGCCTTCCTATACATGATTTGCTTTAATATCTCATGGCGTCAGTGGTCGAAAGTCAAAAACAAAATTAATTTTTTGCATTTAAATTAACACGACCCATAAAACTTTATTTTCAAATTTAAAATTACAACGTATCGGCTAATAAATTCCTTCATCAGGTAAATCATAATAGAAATGGCTAATTTTTACTTCCTTTTATTTTTCTTTTTTTTTTTTTTTTGTTCTTTGGAAAAAATATTTTTTTTTTTAAACATTTACTTTACTTTAATTTGTTCTTTGGTCATCAATGGCTTCTTTTGAGTTAAATTAGGTCATTAGTTCTTAATTATTTTTTAACACCTGTAAATAAAGAAGTTTAGTGATCAAATTAAGATTTCAATGGATTGATTTAAAAACAAAAATAGTGATCTTTAATCCGACCAGTCCCGGAATTCCAGAAATCTTATTCCTAAAGAGCTTCTTTTCATTTTCTTCCACAGCTACCACCAATCACAATTTCTCATCTTTCCCCTTCTTTGTCCCGCCCCTGTCTTTTTTCCATCCTATCTGGAAATCCGAAGTTCCTCTAAATTACCAAAACTTTGATTTCGTTGGTATAGAAAAGTCTCTAGTCATTAATTTTTAGCACTTATTTTTATTTTTCACATCATTTTTTATAACAAACCCAATTTCAAAATCAAGAATTTTATTTGAAATGGTTAAAAATTTATCTAGACAATTATTTATAACTCTCATTAAAACGAATTCTCTTTCTCTCTTGTGATGTTTTTATCCCAAAGGAAAAAGGATGAATCGAGAGAGAGAAAGAGCTTTCTAAAAATAAAGTACTAAGTTCTTACAATTATTTCACAAGTTTCATATTTAAAAAAATAATGAATCCCCGTTGGGAGTTTGAGATTTTTCAAATTCATCTCTCACCTTCTCCTTCGTTTCTTTTTTTCTAAATGAAATTTTTATTAGGATAAAGTTCAAGAAGTCGAAGAGGGAATATTTTTTAAAAATCAACTTTTCTCTTATTTCTGATTATAAGATGAAATTATTATAAAGATAAGAAATTACAGAAAAATAAAAAACTAAAAAATTCATCAACCATCGACTGCGATCCGTATAATAAACTTATATTCTTTGATTTTACTTTCTCTTACCTATACAAGTATATGCAAAGTGAGAAAGTATTGCGATCGTAAAAAAATCAATCTCAAGATTTCAACGGAAATACACGTTTTGAGGAAATGGTCTCTCTGTCTGTCTGCCTGTCTATGAACAAGATTTCTCAAAAACTAAAAAACGGACGAAGCTCAAAATTTATATTTAAACTAGGAACCCTTGTCGCTTGCACTTCGAAATAAAATTGGCCAAGAGTACTACTACTTTACTGATGTACTTTTGTATATACTAAATTTAAAAAAATCTGATGTACTTTTGTAGTTTTTTCGATTTTCTCAAACGATTTATATTTAAATTCATGTCAGTTATTATTAGATGATCTTTAAAATGTACCCTTATCCGCTCCAAAATTGTCTGGGCCCCAAACTGATATAGTCTTTTGCCGTTCGGGAGCAAACGCTCTTCTTTTGAGAGATGATTTAGAGAACGGCTACCTAGGAGCCTCAACGCAAAAATCTGGTGTAACAGAACATCACCCAGTTTTCCTTACCTTAAATTAGTTACAACAGATTTTTTTTTAAATTTAGAATATTAAACTAATCCATAATACAGGATTTTAATTGATATTTTAAATAAATGTTTTTCGCTCAAAAAGACAAGACCTAATATTTTATACAAATAAATTAACCTAGTTAACCGATAAAAAAAAGTATTCTCCATAAAAACGAATATATTAGGAAATGTATAAAAAATTATGCGTCTTTTTTTATTATCAAAATTATTATATATCTTTTCAAATGTCAAAACCATACTTGTTTTAATATATAAAAGCTTTATTATATTAACCAGTGTGCGAGAATTTTTTCATTCTAGTGACATCGTTGTAACACTATATATATATATATTTTTTTTTTTTTTTTGACATTACTAGCCAGGGAACAATTAAGAGTTAGTTGAGTATTTTAAGAGCAAGCCTCTAAAACCACTATGTTTATATGCTTTCGATGGCGAAAGAGAAAAATTCATATTCTGATTATTCTTACAACTCTTATTTCAATAATCATTTCTTAAATATGAAGGGCGGCCAAATGAAGAACAACAAAGATTTTTTTTTTTTTTTAATTTTTGCTTTTTTTTAGTCTCTTCGGCATAAGGCCATAGAGACTTTAAACAACTAGAAATATATTTTCGTTACGTATTATCCAGACATATTTATTAACATCAATTAGTATCATTGGACTGTCTGGGATCCGAACTCACCCTCCCCAAATGTTATCAATATTGACAATGTCAATATCTTAACCTTTCGGCCACAGAAAGGAGTGGGGTTCTATTGTGATAAACTGCAGTTCTGGGTGAGTGCAATTATATTAATTATTGTTCACTCTCAAGTAACACCAACCTTACAATTGAGACGATTGTTTGAACACATCTCATTGGGACAAGCTGAGAATCTCTCTCGACACTTGTAGAAGAGGTCCGGAACAGTTGGTCGAATTTTATATATTAAAGCAAAAATTTTGTAAAAAATCTTTACGTTCTTTATTGGCTACATTGCACCACCGCTCTTCATATAAAATATTCAGCCACCATCCTACTTTTCTAAAATTCTAAATCTATTTTATCATTACAATAATTTTATCTTAAACCCAGAGACTATTTTATGCCTCCAATTCCTTTTCTTCTTTCCTATTCGCATAATAATGTTCTATAAAGGACGAGCTGGCTGGAGATATTTATTTATACCTCTAATATTTATTTATGAATTTCGGTATTTAAGATCTAAAATGAAGAAATTTAGTTAATAGTTAGCTATTTCATCCATCTTCCTATAAATTAATAATATAATAAATAATATCATAATATAAGAGGAAAAGAAATAACCAAAGTCAAGCAGTGCTGAACCTTGGATAGGTGACCTTCCACAACAAGAGCGCTCCCCCGTTAGCCATCGATTTTTCCTCTCATACAATTTAATTTATATATAATATATATCATATCATATATCATAAATATCAAAATAGCTTGTGATTCTTAAAATTGACTTAAAAATTAAAAAATAAAACTTTTTTTTTGCTTTATTTTTAAATTTATTTATTATCATAAATTTCTTGTTGTAAATTAATTAAATTATCATCTTATGATAATTAAGGGATTTTAAGTTTTTTTGGTTTAAAAACGTTTGTGTAAATACACACTCGCACACACAAACATGTAGTAGCCTGAAGGCCTTCTCTCTCTCTTCTGCTACAAGATATTTTGTATTCCGGTTTTAATGGCTATTTGAGTAGGACGGTGGTCTCTTTCTCTCTCTATTCGTACTTTGAATATAAAAAAGTTTCAAGGGTTTTTCGAGATCAAAGAAACATTAAAAGAAGATTCTTCCTCATTAAAGAAGAAAACAGCAATAAACCCCTAAGTTATTTCATGAAAATTACTGATTTCCCTAAAATATATAATTTAATTAAAGAAGAGTTCGTTTGTTTATATTTGATTGTTTTAGAATATCTAAAAAGTAAGATTGTAAAATATTACAAGAATTTTTTAAAGTGTGTTAAGAAAGATTTTTTAATTGCATTAAATGAAATGTAAGTTTAATTGGTCTAAGTGGAGAGAGATAATCACATAATTAACTGCAGCGCGTGACTTTATTTCTCCTTCCTGAATAGACAGGAATCCTACAATTTTTGTCATCCCAAAAGTCATTTGATCTTGCAATATTTTCGTTTAAATTTTTATATTCCTAATCATTTTCTAACCCTTAATTCGAATACGAAGAGTATAAAAAAATATCCATTTATATTAGAGAATTTACAAATAAAAAACTGTCAAATAATTATAGGATTTCTGCAAAAAACTTCATTGAAATGAGGTCAACTTCAATATATTAAGACAACGGAGGTTTAAGAAATAAAAAATATAAAAGTTATTAAAAATAAGCACTTAAAATAAATAAAACACTGATGTGACTAAACGCACCTAAGGTAAAGAAAGTTGATTGATGTGCTGTCACACCAGATTTTTTGCGTCGGGCCTCCCCTAGGTAGCCGTTTAATGCCAATTTAATACCAATTTCGTTACAGTAGTTTAAGAAACAGAGCGGCTGCTTCCGCCGTTTACCCGAACAACGACAAAAGACTATATGCGTAAAGTGGGCCACAAACAATTTTAGCCTAGATACATATATTCATTTCAAAGATCATTTAATAAATAATTGATATATGAATTTTAATCAAAATCGTTAGAAAAATTTAAAAAAATTGAAAAAAACCAAAAAGAGTACATACTAATACTACATAAAGTACTAGTACTCTCTGACCGGATTATTGGAAAGCTTCGAGATGCATGGGATGAGGGAGGGAGTTTAAATATAAAGTATCAGCCTTGTACGTTTTTTCGTTTTTGAGAAATCTTGTTCCCAGCGAGACAATTTGTTAGACTCAGGGGACCACAAAACGTGTCCGTTGGAATCTCGACATGATTTTTTTGCGATCGCAATATTTTCTCACTATACCAGTATATTCCGAATACTTGTAATCTAAGAGAAAGTAAGATAACTTCAAACACCCCTGAGGTCACTTTTTACTTTCTCTTATCTATATATGAAATATATTTTTTTTTATTATACCTTTTAATTTTAGCAATTCAATGAAAGCCTAGTCTATTTTCAAACCTATTTTAATATCATTAAATACAATATTTATTTCAAAATCTACCAAAGTTTCTGAGTAATTTGATCGACAAAAAAAGTCCTATTTTTTCTGAACAGCAAATTTACTTAATCATAATGTTTATTATTTCATTAATGTTTGATCTATATGAAACCTTTTATTATTTAGAGTATTTTATTCTATTAGACTACAACACGAACATTCAATTTTACTTTTTTTTTTAGATTAAATTTAAAAAAAGATCTTGAAAAAAAATTACCAAAATAATAGGTTCAAAATGAATTTATAATAAGAAACTGCAAAAAAAAAAATCAAAACCAACTCTAAAGACAAGAAAGAAATTTATTCCCCTTCCCCTCCTCCTTCCCCCTCCAAACTCATTTAGGCCCCTAAACCTTTTCTAAACCTTCTCTTATTTTCATTTATCATTTCCAATCCGACTCAATGATTGATCCACTTTTAAGTCAATTTCAAATTCTTCCTCCTATAAATCATTTTAAACGCTTAATTCTAGAAGTCCTCTGGAAATCGATTCAATAATAATATTTACATTTGAATTTGTCCAACTAAATATAATATAATAATATTTTATTTAAGTACTATCAACTCCTTTTCTAAAAAAATTTTTATTTAAATAATAAATTTGTCGGGGCTTCGAACAAATATATAAAATAATTTGGAAATGAATTGAAGCGTTGAGAAAAAAATTCAAGAAAGTTCCTAATTTCGTACATTTATTTAAAAATTCCCATCGCATTTTGTGAGTGTCGTACTCACGCTATAGAGGATAGATAGACCTGTTAAGAATCGCATTTTTTCTGCTCTCTATCTGCTCGTCTTTTCACCTCTCTCTTCATCAAACATCAGGCAATGCCATGGCCGGCTTGCTCTCAACCGCCGCTCTGGTTTTTTAAAGCCTTCTCTTAGGGATAAAGACTAAGATGGTAGAGGAAAATTGCTAATAGTCCATAGAAATCAGTAGCGTTTTCAGAAGGTCAGGGGGACCGCCTCCATCTCAAACTTTCAAAAAATCATGAAAAAAAAATAATAAATTTAAATTGCATTTATTATTGCAGCAGTTATTATATTATAACACCAGTTATAAAAAAATAAAAATCATACAAGAAATAAATTTTATCCCCCCCCCCTCTCTCTCTCTCTCCAAACTCATTTAGGCCCCCTCCCTGGATACTTTAATGGCTGAGGTTGTATTGATGTATTGTATATTATAAATTTCTAATTTACCATTTGTTGAACTATAAATCAAAATTGGTAGATAACATTATCGTAAATTAATAATAATGGAATTGTTTCAACTTTATTTTTATTGAAAAAGTTTGATACTATTAAATACTAGATATCCTCGTTCACGTTTCGAGATTTGTTGCCCTCTTCCTCAAGTCAAAGAATATTTATAATTGACATATAATTCGATATTTAACTATTTGTTTAATGAAATTCAATATGTAGCTCTATTTATTATGTTTGTAGGCGTTGGATCTCTCCAGGAGCATAGTCTAATATTTTCGTTTGGGGAGGCCCCAAATAAAATTTTTTCTTACATTTTCTATAGAGTTGTTTTTTTTCTTCTTTTTTGCAAGTGGTTTTTATGTTTAGTCTTATTATTATTTTTTTTCACGTATTTATTAAAATGTTGTCTTGATTCCTGGCCCCCTCTCTTGAATACGTCACTAGTTTTCTCAATTCAAATGATGATAACCACTATGAGCTTATAATAAATATTATTTTATCTTAAATTTCATTATAATACCAACAAATTTGTGATATCTATAAACACGCTTTTGCTGATTAAGTGTAACGATTACTTGACGAGAAGATTATTTCTTTCAGTTGTCTGGGCTCTCCTTATAATTTTTTTTTCAATAATTGATGTTTAATTTTATAAAGTTGCCAATATATCTTCGATCATTTCTCTGTAATAATAGATTCTTATTATTTTTTTTTCTCCCCTTTCATTGGAAATCCAATACCCTCGATAATTTAGACCCTTAACGATTGATCCGAGTCTGTGAAAATATTTTCTTTTATCAAATATAAACGAGTGGAAAAACACATCCTTGTTAAAATGATTTTAATTTTAGATCATTTTCAGCTTTTTTTAAGAAAAAAAAAAAAAATTAAGCGTAGAAATTAATTTTATCTGGTCTTTAGAGTTTGAATTGGAATTATTTATCATCTATTTTCTATATTTTGGATTGATATCTAATTGTTTGAAAATTATTCTCTCCTTGCCTTGTAAAGAATTTAAACGTATTGGTTTCCAATGTTCAAAGATACCTTTAACTTTTTTCTATCCCGAAATCCCAAAGAATACGTCGGCAACTAAAACTCTAAATCTAATATTTGGAGTTATAATAGATATGTAGAAAGGATCCAACTCTCAATTATTTTGGATTTTAAGTTTTTGATGCCAGCACACTTGAATATTTCAGATCAACCATCTGAGCAATAAATTTTGCAGAAAAAAATTTAAAAATAATAATCTAATTTATAAAGCTTATTGAAGAGGAAAGGGGGTTAAAGGTCTGCATTTAGTTAACATGTAGAACTCTGGAAAATGATTTTTTTACTTTTATTTCTCAAGGCATATGTACAAGTGAAATCTGATTCCTATTTCCTTATTGTGTCACGTTCGATATTTCATTAGACTATTGCAAATTATTTAAATTTTTTTTTAAATATTTTGTCAAATTTTGAAATTTTAACTCCATAATACTTTTCTCATATTAAGAAAAATTGTTTATTATCAATAAACTTAGAAACATATCAGAGAAGAGATAAAAATATCATCACTCAACTCAGCACACCGATCTCTCCTAAAATTTGATAAATTTGAGATATTTATATAAGATTCTAAATTATATTCTTTAATTGTTCTATGGTGACAATAGCAGTTTATTTAGATAATTCAATCTCTCTCAAAATTAAATTTTTATTTATCTAAATCAAGTGAATTGATTATCTTATCATTTCTCGTTTAATAATGAAAATCTTAATAATTTCATCAGAAGATTGAAAAGAGAAGGTCCCCCTTCTTTGTATTGATGCCGCTACGCTCTTTGAATAGTTTATACATCATAGCTGAACTTCAATCAAAGGTTTAATATAAAAGCATCATTCCTCGCTCTCTCTTTTCTTCTCCCAATATTTTTTTCTTTTTTTTTTTTTTACCCTCCCAAAAAAAATCAATAGACAGCTAAAATATATGTATAGGGATATTTGCCAGACTACTATATATCATTTAGAGAAGAATTAAATCTATCCGAAAGTTTTTTTTAGTTATAAATTGAAAAGATTAAAATTAAAAATGTTCTATATTTTAATAAAATATTATTACGGCGTATATACTTTTGGTCATTATTAATTTTTATAAATATGAATTCACATGAAATGAGTAATTCGCTATAATCAGGTTCATTTGAGAATACGAGGCCCTTTGGGAATATTCATCCGCTAAAGAAGATTGCAAATTTTTTCTTACCTTTTTCCCCTATTGTGCGGGAGTCCACTGCCGTTTTACTCTAATATTATTTCGCTGTTAATAGTTAGATTTATTAAAAATTATATTTAAATATTTTACACCTTGAACGTTCCGGAACCATGCGACATCCATTTTCAAATAATTTCATTAATTGCAACAATTCAATTATATGACAATATGTGTTTATAAAAAATAAAAAATAAATAGAGGAGAATTTCGATTGTGTTTTGTATTCTTTCTATTCAAATATTGATATAAATATCATGTTATTAATTGTATTTTTGTAACTTAATTAGAAGATGGGTGGCGCATTGTCTTTGAAACCTTGACGAAGCTATCTAGGGCTACCAGTAGAAGTTTATTATTAATGTGATGGAGTCAAATAATACCCACGGGTCTGTAGCCAATTTTCATTTATTTCAAATGCCCTCCGATCTGACGTTTCGGCCTTTTGATTAGATTTTGGTTGAAGAAAGCGCCCTTTTTCGCTAATATTGAATATTTACATTTACCCCTTGAAGATGGCCTAGACGAGCAGAATTTAAAATGAGATTCCATACAAGCTTCCCAAGTGTTGCGCGGATTGTTTTATATTACTCTGAACCTGGCAGAAGGAACTCTGAAAAATAAAAGAAATTTTAAGAAACTATTTAGAAAAGTTTTATTAATTAAAGTACTGATGTTTCACAAATAATAATAGAATTGATCACAATGAAATATAATTAAGAAATGATAATTTGTTTTATGAAGAGAACAGGCTCCATTAAATATTATTTTATTAATAATAGTCATAAAGGCTTTCTGAATGGATAAAATTTTAATGCCAAATATGAAATTTGACCAATTTGCCGAAACGTCATTCGGGAGGGTAAGGGAAATAAAAGAATCCAAGTCTCAGGTTTTATTTTACCTCCCCACCTTATAGTCACATGACTTCCGAAAGTGTTTTAATAATCTTATTTTCAACATAACGTTATCTGAAATATTTTTATAATTTTTTTTTTTTTTTTTTTTGCTTTAAAATATATTTATACTTATTTGTTTTTAAAAGAGATTAGTATTCTAAATTTCATTTTTCCCAATTATTCTTTTTTTTTCCCCCTTCTTTCTGATAAAGACAACCTCAGAATTCATTTGCTTATTTAGAAATTTTCATTTCGGCATTCAGCTTGAAGGTAGATATTCTAATTAGAAGAAAAATAAGTTTTTTTTTTTTTTTCAATTTTGGTAATTGCTTTTAAAAGTTTAATAAAGTAATTTCATCCAATGAGAAGTTTATTCTATTATTCAAAAAACCAAACAAAAAAAAAAAAAGAAACATCTGCGCGAATCCGGCAAAATTAAAATCCTAATTGCGAATCAATAAATCCTTATTTAAATTATTAATTTCTCTATCCCAAACCATTTTATAGAAGAACAGAATGATTAGTCGAAACGTTTCACAATGTTTTGCTGTTTTTCAGGAGATTTCTGCAAGAGACCTCTAGTTCAATTTAGAGCTGATGTTAATATAATTAGTCATTTTGGGTTATGAAATACACGAAGCATGCCATATACATATTTTTATTGTTGTCGATGAAATCATTAAAACAAAAAAAAAAGATAAAATCAAAAATCATCAAATTTTACAATTATGTCAGAATTCAAAGATTGGGCCCAAATATTTATTATCCTTTGTTGATTTAAGGCTCAACTTTAAGTATTTTTTTGACATCTTATATTTATTCAATATAAATGGGAGTTGGTTTTCAGTTGGTTCAGCCAGCGGTCCATAAGCCGCGATCCGTTTTCAAATTATTGTAGCCATATTTTTTTCTAAAGCTTTTTTAAAACGACCAGATAATCTTTTTTTCCTATATTTGAAGATACCAAAGAGGATACTTAATTGGGTAACTCCCAATTGAGTAATAATTAATAAAATTTTTCTAAATAAGTTCTTAAAAGTTGGAATTTTTGGGACATTTGTTTGTAGTTTCACTCCTTAGATCGAACCATTTTCAGGGCCTATATATAAATTAAAAAAGAAATTACAATTTTTTTAATTTTACATTTTATATGTTCATTTTTGTTTTTGTTGTTTTTTATACAAAAAATTAGTCATCACTAAAGAAAATTACCCTGAAAAATATTTTTTAAAAATTATTTTAAAATCTTTTATTAACTAGAGCTAACTAAATGAGTTACTAGATGCAATAATCTTGAGATTGTTTTTTCTGAGTCTTGGGGAAAAATAATAAATAAAACATTTTTAAAAACTTTTTTCAGGGTTACTTTTTTTCAGTGATTACTAATTTTTTGTATTAAAAATTTTAAAAAAAAAAGAAAAAACCAAAATGAGCATATAAATATAAAATTTAAAAAATGTCATTTGAACGTTTATTTTTTTAAAGTTTTTTAAGCTCTGGAGATGCAAAATACAGATCAAAGGACTGAAACTGAAATTGTACAATCAGATGGCAGAAGGAACTCTGAAAAATATAAGAAATTTTAAGAGTGAACCGACCAATTATCCTATTTGAGATCTATTATACAAATACAGATCGTCTGAAATCCCTACAATGAATAATTATTTTTAGACTCATGCATGTTTTTTCCTATAAAAAATTCTTGAACATTGAGGCCCACAGCCAAAATCAGACTTTTATGCTCGGCCCTTTATACTCAATTGAAATACTGAATAATTTTGTACCATATATAAAAAATATGGGATTATAGATATTCTGTAGATGGTTGACGAATAATAAACATTTTGGATCTATAAAAAGTGATTTTACTTAATTCCTAACGGTTTATTGAATATATATTTTATATACATTGTCATACTAACCAAAATTTAATTCAATTTTATTATAATATTTAATAAATGAAACAAAATTCCACTTACCTTTGATGAAGTTAATAGATAAATAAAAAAAAAATCTTAATTTTTTGGCATTCTCTAATCAAGATTACAGAAGAGATAAAAAAAAGGCTGGCCAAATAATAGTGTAATTTTTTGGAGTCCCTTGAATTTTTGGTTTTCCTCCATAGAGAAATTTTTATTCGAATTTTTTTTTCACTCAAACTAAATTTTTGGTCACTACATAGAAATTAAAAAAAAAAAAAAACTAAAAATTTCCTTAAATAAACCAATGCAAATAATACTAAATTGTTATAATTTATTTACAAATAAAAGAACCACTCCGAACGACCTAAACTCATGAGGCTATATAGACTCAATTACAAATATATTTAAGTTACGAGACCTATTATCCTGGCATATTTATTTATGCTAATTGGTATCCAATTGATTTAAATAAATTTTCATCGGGCAGCCTGAGACCCAAACCCCCAGCCCTGGACTTTTAAGGTTATCAATATTGACAATGTCAATATCTATAACCTCTTCCCCTCGGGAGAGGCGAGAGTTCTGGTGTTCTGGACGGCCGCCTAATCTCACTTTCTTTCTAAAGAAACTGAAATATTTTTTTATTACTGAAAATTCAAATAAATACACCTTTTAAGTTTTTACCAAAATTTCATTAAAAATTTTATGAATGCGCTTGCAAAAAAGCGGAATTTGACCTTGCAACTATAAATGATTTACTGAGTCCAAAAGAAGATGACAACCGACTAGAAAAGTCTAAATCCAAATTCCCGAAAAGCGTTTCATGCTCCGATAAGCATTATAAAAAATTTTCTGACTCATTATTATTGGTACTCACCTGTTGTGGGTGAGGACGGACCGGCGAGGGCACCGGAGCCAGCCGAGGATGAACAAGGAGTCGACGACGATGTTGAAGAAGAAGATGCCGGTGGTCCGATAGCCAAGGCGACCTCGTCGATCTCCGACCAATCTTGTGGTTGATTACACGATGACGAGATATTATATTGATGGGCGGCCGATTCAAAATCGACAAACTCTTCGAAACCTAACGGCGAGCTCATCATTCAAAGTTAATAAATTCACACCCTCATTATTATAATGAGTTGAGAGTTCAAAACAACAACACAAAAAAATATTCTCTCACTTCCCACCCGCCCGGCCCTAAATAACAACAACAACAACAATAACAACCAACCAACCCGCCGACCACTCACTCTCTGCAACAAGTTTCACTAAAACACTTGACACGGCTAATGAACAACGTTTCGAAACTGCTAATCACTCGTCTTAATTAAACAATCCTTTGTTTTGTTTGTATGTTTATAAATTATTATAACACTTGTTGTTTTATATTGTATCTATATATATTTATATGTCACACACTCTCACTAACTTTTTGTTTTATTCACTTTGTTTGTGTGCGTCGCTTTGTTTATATTTCACTGTTCACACGTCTATTTATTTATTTATAATAATAATATTTATTCACTTAATCACAACAAAAAGCGCTGTAATATTCAAAATCCACTTTAATTATTAACTTCATAATACCATTTAATTATTTATTATCTAATTATTTTAAATATTCATACACTTTAATCTGTTTAGTTTATGTTCACTAATAATTAATATTATTATAGATAATTTATTATTATTATTATTATTATTATATTATTATAAATTGTTAATTTTGTTAAATTCACTTAGTCACAACAGAAAGCACCGTGATATTGAAAATCCACTTTGTTTATTAACTTCATAATACTAATCAACATTATTTGTTTTTTTTTTTTTATTTATTTATTTTCTTAAGGAAGAAGGAAAAATTAAGGAAGGAAAAAGGAAGATGTAGTTTAAAGAGTTTTTTTTTTTTTTTTTTTAATTTTTAATTTATTATTTTTGTGTGTTTGTAGTATGTAGTAAAGAAGAATAGAGCAGAATTAGGGTAGAGATGTGTATTAGAGGAGCGGTCGACGGGCAACTGACTGACTTTGGCTTGGCGCGAGGCGCGCATCACGTTTCTCCGCCTGCGCAGTTCAATATCCCCACTCCTTTGACTAACCAACCTCCCCTATCCTCTCTCTACACCCCAATCTTCATTCTACTTTCTACTACTTTGACAGAGTCAAAAACGTATTAAAGTATTTGCAAGTTGTCCAATGCATTTTATTTTAATAAAGAAAAAAAAAAAACTATTTTGGCATATATTTATTTGACGAAGATCGGGAGGAAAGTGATTTTCAACGAAATACCAACACACGATTTTCCATCGAAAGTTTTCTTCAGCTAAAGAGAATAATTTTTCATTTTCAAAATTTTTTCTGACTTTTCTTTTATTTAAAAGTTTTCTTTCCAGCTAAAACAAACGTCCCTAAACTACGGCCCTAGAACTGCTTTTATCAGGCCCGGGTAAAATCAGATCAGAGATTGAACGAACATGTCCTAATGTAAATCCATTTTGTTTCGCTATCCACATACTCTTTTGAGAATGAAATATATTATAAAAACTTTTTCTAATTGACATATTAAAATGTGAACGACAATATAAAATTTTGAAGGAATAAACGAGTGGCTTATCAGACCTGAAGTTGCAACATTCGAGTCGAGTCCGCCTTGCCGCAAAAATTTATTCAACTTTGCCAAAAGAACTAAATATGTTTCAGCCGCTTGAAGTCGGCTTTGACTTTAAATATACAAATATTTCATTTGAAAAATTAGTGCTGATGACTTCCGGCTGACGTTTTGTGCTAATTATTTTTAAAATCTATTATTTTTTTTTTTAATAAAAAAAATGTTACATTCGGTTTTTTTAATTACCTTACAAAATATATTTGACTTCTAAAAAAACCTAATCAAAAAAATTTATCTCTAGAAAAAAAGAAAAAACTCAATAAGTACGGTCCGCTCAGGTGAGTTGAAAGAAAAGTTTGGAGTCCCCTACTCTAAAGAGGCTAGTTTTCATTTCAATTCTTTCTTTTTTTTATTTTTTTTATTTTTGCTTTCTATATGTAGGACCCTGCTCTTATATTTTCCATATCTATGTTAGTCTAGTGTCAAGAAATCCCTTTTGCTTCTTCTTCAACCATTATTTGGAAATAATGATACACAATCTTTTATTTGAAAATGCCGCCTTGACTAAAATTTGCAAGCTACTATAATTTTGCTTGATTCTGAATATAATGCTATTAATCAGTCAAGGGTGGTTGCCATTCTCATCCAATACTTTTTCAGCAATAATCAGACAGGGTTGGATATTAGAAGTCACTTAGTCAGCTTGGGCAGCTGGTATAGTGATTTCAATCAAAATCGCATTCTTTTAAGTAAAAATTTTTTTTACTATTTTTTCCAAGCTCTTTATCTAGATCATTCTAGACTTATTAAAAAAATAATAAGTATTATTTAATTTCCCATTTTTCTTTTCAATTACGTACCACTCTGAAGTGAAAAGAGAAAATTAATCAAACAAATCCAAATGGAACTAAAATTGAAATTGATAAGGACGTTGCCTCAAAGCGTAGGCTCCCTATTACCAGGATCGGTAACTTAATAATTGAGATCAACGGAAATCAAAAAGTGAATACGATTATAAGCAAAAGACAGCGTGATTTCCAATATTAAGTGATATTGCGCGAAACATTCTCTCGTGTTCAGACTCGACGTACTTGTTTTTAAATATGAACGTCATAAAAAATTAATTATTATAAGGAACCAAATTAGAAACGATTATTTGGATGATTGACCACTTCTTCATATTAATCTATCTAATATTGCCAAGTCCAAACAATGCCATTTTTCAATTTAACGTCTTTTATCTGTGGTTTTTTTTTCTAACTCTGGTTTTTCCAAATACAAAAAGGTTGAACAACTATAAATTAATTCAATAATTTTATCAAGAATCTTCTAATTTCTAAATTATTGCCCTCCCCCTCTGCAGAGGTGAAGCTCTTCATGTTCTTAGAATCAGGGGTTCGCTACCGGTCCTGGAGCGGAAAAATTTATTTAAATTATATTAGATACTTTAAGTAAATATGGACTGGGTCTAAATGATCTCAGATGACGAAAAATACTAAAAAAAAAATAAAATAAAAATCTTAGGTTTTAATATAAAAACCTCGATGTTGTTCATTCGGTGTATCATTGGATGCTAAGAGTTTTAGTATTTTTGGGAACATGGAGCGAGAAGATATCTTAAAAAAAGACAAAATTTTTCACGACTAATAAACTACGCATGTGATTTAATATCCATAATGCGAGAGAGAAAAATTACATTTCGTATTCTTCAAATAAATATACACGCGTCATAGACTCTTTTTTTTATCTTTCAAAGTAAAAAGTTTTTCAAATTCAACAATTACTATTTAATTTGTTCCTTTGTGTATCTAACAATTTATTTAGGTCACTAGCTAATAAGGCCAAGGAATCTTCCTTCTTTCTAATGAATCCCATACGACACGCATATATAAGCATCTTACCTTTTTGATTATCACCCGAGAGTAAAGAGAGTCGTTATCTGAATTGATATTGTAAAGCTTTGGAATCTTTTGGATAATTTATGAAAGAAATTGGAAGTCAAATTTTTTAAAGTGGTTATTGATTTCTTGTGAATATTACCATTAAATCGAAAAGATAACATTAAACAAATGAAAATATTTAATCATTTGTCTCAGACGGAGGAATAATTGATAAGAGCTTGATGAATTGATTATTCATTCCGAAATTAAGCGCTGAAGTACCTGAAAGACAAAACGCTGGCCTCTTAATTCATGATGCGAGAGGACGTTGCAATTTTTACGTTTAAAAACGTTGTATCATCTAAGAACAAAGCAAGCTAGAGAAATTTGTGGAACAATTGGATAGGAAGGATACCACTGAAAAAAGAAATTAAAGTAATCTTATCTAATCACAGATAGAGATCTTCTTCGTGACATTGGTCGATATTATTTATCACTCACTTATATATCCAATATTACAAAGATTTTAATGTACCAACTTGCAAAATATCAAAATTAATTATAATAACACATTTTTTATACAATAAACAATTAATTTAAGTAAATATGTGTCGAGTCTAAATGGGTTCAATTCCGGAAGAAAAAGACATTTTTTGATATAGTGCAGCCTCCTGCTTATTTTACTCTATGAAATTATATGACCAACTGTTCCACAAATTGTATCAATATTTTAGCTGATATAGAGATGTATTAGACCTTTTCTGACCATGCCCGACCTAAGCAAAAAATCCTGATGCCCCTATATAATTCTTATTATTCAAAAATATTCACCTATTCACATGGTGGAAGTCTAAAAAGCCATTAATTTGGTCTAAACAAGCTTGCTAAAAGCATCAAATTGCCCTCATTTGGGATGGGTTGAATACGAGTAGTTTCTCCTTTCTCTAGATTTTACATTTCATCCGAAATCAGAAGTATTGTCGGCAGACATGGCGAAGATAAAACGGCCATCATTATTCTGCTTGAGCTCTGCTCAACCTTGGATGGACCCAAGGAATGAATTAAGTCGAGGAATATCGAGTTTTTGCTAAATTATAAATTTATTCTGATTTGATATTTGGAATCTGGCGAGCAGGAGTTCCCCGACCTAAGACTCGTTTCTTCTCCCCGTCTCTAATAATCATCAGACTAGAGGTCTATAAGTCTTGCTCTTTCTTTCTCCATTGCATCTTATATTCCGAAAATCACTTTCATGTATTTTTTTTTAATTATACTAAAATTGCAATACATTTCTAATGAAAAAGGTGAATCATTGCAATAATGAATTACAATGATGAGCTATTTCTGTATACATCGCACAATTAAATTATGAAAGAGTCTCCCGAGGATGCTGCTGCTGCTGTTCCACATGATTGCATAGCATCCCTCTCCTCCTCCTGGGAGGGCCAAGACCACATCTTGGAGGGCGAGTTTAATAAACGACCAACCCGCTATTATGCTGATATATTCAAAAGAATAAACAAGCTTATGATAATTAACTAATGTTTTCAAGTGATCACTTTTTAAATTATTTCTTATCTATTCTTTACTTTCAAATCCAAAAATCCAACCTTAAAGTCCTCACTCTGTCTTACTCCTTTTTTTTTGGATGCATGTGACCATTGGTCATTATGGTTCCGTTGAACCTTATGCTTCCATAAAAAATTCATTAAGATGAAATGATTTATTAAATAAAATTATATAACGTATAGGTTAAAGGTTCTTTAAAGTCATTTGAAGTTTGGTTGACGAAGAAGAGAAAAAAGCCATTTTCAGATTTTTTTAAGAAAGAACCAAATAATTTTGCAATTTTCTTCCATCTCTTCTTTCAACATCCATCAATTAAAAGGAGAGAGTGAACCTTTAAGTTTTTATATTTTCACAATACATATTAAAAAGTTGAGAATAACCCTTATCGTTTTATGATAATTTTTTAGGACTATAAACATAATTACAATGCGTCTCAAAATAAATTGGACAAACGTTATCTATCCTAAGGGATTTTTATAAAAGTCACATAAAATCTAAAAGTATTAATAATAAACTTAATAATAATTATATAGTTTAGTGATTTTGTTTTTCTACTATTTTATTTTAATAGTTTTGTGAGTATATTTTTGCTGGCGGATCAAGTGACCATAAGGCATGTTTTTATAAGAAGTGGCCTATAAGTGAGAAATTTTTATTAAAAAATTTTTCACTTTGAAATAATCTTTATCATGAAATCTGATAAATGTAAGTGTACGGTGGTCTGGTGCAAAGAAAACATACGAAAACCACCGCAAGTCTATCCTGGGATTAATTTCTGGAAGCCAGATGAATATCCAAAAAACTGTTAATAAAATTATGACTTATCAAGACCTTTCTGGTTTATATTCGATATTAATATGAATAGTATTTACAATGTGGAGACCAAAGGTTCCCTTCACAACCTTTAAATGTTCAAGTGGACACTATATAACAGAGAAAAAAGCAAAGATACGTGAATTATTTTTGATGGCACGCAAAACAATTTGAATTCATTGTGTCGTTTAAGGAGAAAAAAAATTCCCTTTACGTGCTTGATTATGATGATTTATATTTATTTATCCTTTGATTGGCTATTCCATGTTTCATTAAAATCTCTTTCATCAACGTTAATAGTTTTAATTAAAAATTGTTTGTAATTTAATATGATATTCACATCTAAATATTTAAATAAAAACTAGGGCTTTTATTTAATTAATGTTCACCTGTATTATTTAGTTAATATATATTTTCCTTTATTACAACTTATGCTCGAGTTAAAAAAAGGGAAGAAAAGCAACATTCATGCCTCTCCTTGTTCCAGTTGGAACATGCAGAAGGCGATCGCCTCAACTCCACAGGCTTCTCAGTGTGCCTTGAGAAGGCTTCTTGTACACCTCGCCTACACGCTGATTTTTTCTAGAATCTGCCTTTTTTTTTGTGAGTATATCCTTAAATTCTAATTATATTATTTATTATTATTATGCTGATTGAAAAATGTTTACGAGAGTTGAGTTATAAATACTACAAAATGCTTTTTAAATGATCACTTAATAAATAATAGAAAAAAAATATTCGTTACATTTAATTAAATAAAAAAAAAAAACGTTATCTAATATTATATTAAGAAGATCAATAAAATTGCACTAGACTTTGTTTTAGTCGCCTAGATTTTATTTTTCAAAACATTTTAGTAATAATTATTCACTCATGAGCTGAGGTGGTGAGGCGAACATTAAAAATCTGGATTTCTTCTCTTTTTTTATATCACTCTTCTTCCTTTTTGTATTATCTAATTATCTTCCTCGATCTCATCTTTGATTCTCTCTCCCCACCTCAAATCATAAAAACAAATTGTCTTTGCCTTGTTCTCATGATTTGAGGTCGGCATAAAATTAATGATGAGACCTGAAGGTAAAATTTAGCCGGCCATCGCTTGATGAAGTTGGAGAAGTGAGGTATGTAGGAAACCAGAGAAGAAATATCAGTCTTAGCTCAGTAAACAGATATACTCATTAATGAATGAGAAAAAATAAGAATAAATACATATTACATACTATTGATATGGACGGAATATACTATACTCTTTCTATTATGAATTTGAAGGAACTAATTATCAAGGGGATAAAAGCAAAAAAACTTTAGAATCCTGTGTACAAAGCGACTCATGTTTAAATAAAAAAAAATTATCCTACAATGCTTTTTCTGGAGAAGGAAATTAGAACTTCCCCCCCCCCCCCTCTTGATTAAATATTCCATATCCATCCCTGATTCATAAAACTAAGAGATAAAAGGAATTCCTCTCCCCTCTGGACTATGGTTAGATCTCTTGACATTCTACTCAGTCTTCAGGAATTCGATTCCCAGTTAAACTGAAGAAGATATATTTAAATCTCCAGCCTTAGCTAATATACAAAATAAATAAATTATTCTTTTAAGAACATTTATTTATTTTTAACTATTTATTTAATTTCCCATTATTATCAGTCTATTGTAAACTCTTTCAAAAAATTAATATTTTGGAATACTAGCTGTTAGCAGAGACTGATTTAATAAAACTAGGAGGAGGCAGGGGTGGTCCTTTGATATTTATTTAATGTTCCTAGACACCGTTCTTTCGGCCAGTCAAAATTATGCTTACACAATAAAAAAATATGGTGTGCATAAAAGCACAACATACACCTTTTTTTTAATGAAAGCTGAGTGATTTTGCGTCGGACTCCCTAAGTAGTCGTTCAATATACATCCATCTTGAATTTATTTTGTTTAATAAATGAGAATTTCACTTTGTTTTTTTTTTCCTATATATTACATATATAGGTAATAGAAAGTAAAAAATAATTTGATGAAAGTTGTCGAATGTGTTTTCAGTTCATTCATTAAAGACGGACAAACATTCTATTTTATATACATTTTCATCTTGTAGTTTTATTATGATAATATTTCGGCTGTTTTACAAAATATAATTTTTTTAAATTACTTAAAGAAAAATTTTTACAGAATTGATGGATATTAATTATAAATAAAAACTAAACTGAAAATAGCCCCTTTGCCCAATTAACACTTAAGGTAAAATCCATCTCTTATAATAACCAATATCTTTCCTCGAAATTTAAAATAAATCATCCGGTATATAAAATTTAGCCCTGTCCCTTGGTGAAGAGGTAGAGGTTTCGTCTCACATACCAAAGGTCGGTGGTTCGCTTCCCGTCCTGAGCGACAAAAATTTATTTCTATTATATTGGCTACCAATTAATAGAAATAAACAAGGACGGAAAAGTCTAAATGGCCTCAGATGCCGAAAAAGACCTTAAAAAAAAAAAAATATATAAAATTCAATGTGTCTGTTTATAAAGAGTGAATGGAAATCCATTTGACAACTTTCATGGCGTTATTTTTTTAACTGTGAAGCATATTTTTGATGAGGCGAAAGAACCTTAATTGGGAGAATAAGATATTTGCCCTCGCCTTGCTGGGTTCTGCCAAAGGTTAGTATTATATTAAATAATGACTAAACTGACAGCTCTGAGAATAGCCCCAGTCAAGAACCGAAACGTCAGTTGGTGAATGTTTTTGTGTGACATTCTACTTTGTTTATCCTTCTTTTATTATTAATATGTGATGCAATAAAAGCCCAACTTTCTCTTTTTAGCTTTTACACCAGATTTTTTCTTTCGAATAGAATATCAAAAAAAGAAAAAAGTAAATACTGGTACCACCAATTTTTTCTCTTCATATTTAGCCTCAGGCAATGTTTATAAATGTAATGAAATAAAAATTCAATTGTCAACTAAATTTTTTTTTTCATTTATTTTCTGTCCTCAGCTTTAGCCATTCACTCTGGTATACGTCTAAATCTTCCTTGTTTTTATTTTTATTTTTTTATTTTTCTGAGGCCAATTAGATTGCGTCAATATTTATTTATATTAATTGGTAGCTAGTATAAAATGAATAAATTTTTGTCACTCAGGATGAGAAGCAACCACTGACTTTTGATGAAGTGAGCCTTCTACCTCAGCACCAAATATTTTTAGTCGGGTTTAACCCAATCGCTGTTGACTAAATGGGCACAATAAAAAAAAACCTCAACGCCAAGGGATAGAGAGGACATCTTTGTTGTTATCAAACTTAGAATTTAAAAATATTTATATTTTGATACCATGTCAAGCATTTCTCCAATCTTTAGAGTGGTTTATTAGATAATTACAAAAAAAAAAAAAAATCCAAGAGTAAAGTGGGTCTCCAACTATTATTTTACGAACTATTCAAAGATCATTTAAAACAATAATTGTTTGTCTATTTTCTCTTAATTTATTTCATGGAGATTCAGAATTCTTTATCTCATCCATCTGCCTAGATGCTTAGAACTCTGCTTTTCGTTGCTAAACTAGCTAACCCACTCAGGGGATCAGAATTCAATTTTGTGTTTGTCTGCGTCTTAATTGTTCGGGTTTTTTCGTTCTCATTCGTGTTTCCATGTCATATAACCATCCCCAACAGGTCCAGGCCTGAATATTCCTCTTCCTTCCAACTCAACATTCATATGCCTTGTATTTTAGTTGAGAGGCGTCGGTCTCTACGGAAAGGTCGTGTCCGCGCATTCTTCTTCAAAAGAAGGCCCTTTTCTGCTAAACCACGAGCACACTATAGGTAAATCTCTTCTCAACTATTAGATTAATCTCATATTTTTATTTTAAATATTTTTAAAACTCAAAGAAGAAAAAGGTAAATAATATACGTATATATTTTTTTAAATAGAGATAGATTTTACATTTTTCAAAGATGAGTTTATGTTTTTTGGCCGAGCGTCCAAGTAAAGGCCTCAAAAGTTGAAAATCCTGGTTCGAGTCCAAGGGGCATGAGTTTTCCCCAAACATAAACTCATCTCTCAAAAATGTATTATCTTAAACAATATGTTAACTGGTGCTGTCCAGGGGCATAAGTGGGTGCTACTTACTTGCATTAATACCCTGGACAAGCCTGAGATTCTGAGTACAATAAGTTCCTTCTTAAAAAGAAAAAATAAATATTTTTAAAAAATTAAAGGATCTTAATCTCTCCCTTTTTAGTAAGCAATGCATTTCTAAATCAGCAATCATGGGTTCATATTTAAGGCTTTTTTATCACAAGCAAAGTATTGCGATTGCAAAAAAAAAAAAAAGGATCTCAAGATTTCAATGAAAATACACATTTTAAGATCCCCCGAGTCTAAAGTAATGAGGCAAAATGGTCTATGTGTGTGTGAAGGTCAGAGATCAAAAAAATAAAAAATTCTCAAAAACGAGGCTCAAATTTGATCTTTAAGCTAGGTAGCCTAACGGGCACGAAGGTTTGGAATAAAATTGGTCAAGGAGTATCAATTCTTTACTGATGTACTACCATTTTAGATTTTCAATTTTCCCAAAATTCACTTTAACTATTTTGATTAAATTGACTGTAGGTAATAGAATCTTTAAAATATATATTAATCATTTTCCACCTCAAAGTAAGAAGGAATTTTAAGAGATGCTAAGAATCCCATAGAAAAGATAATTAGAAATCATTGTGATATTTAATAATAAGTGAGATTAAGTTGGCATTTTAATTGTTTATTTAAATTTTGCCCTCGAGCTTAATGGGGAATAAAAAAACTGCTCGTATCACTATTCATCCCTTAGATGCTGAAAAACTATCATAAAGAAAAAATATGTGGTGTGACAGCACATCACATTATTCTTGCCTAAACAAGTGAGAGATGTGCTCTTAATCACACCAGAAATAGAATTAGTATTATTATTTACCTACATAAATATGTATTTTAATCTCGATTAAATTTAAAAATCCAATAGCGATAGAGATAGATGATTTTACATATTGGCGTTGGGACGAATTCTATTTTGAATGAATTGATTTTATTTACTATAATCACCTGCGTTATAAAAAATGTTTATCGGCTATATCGACAAGTTTTTTTAGGAATGAAAAGTTTATATTCGTTGAAATTAATAAAATTATACAAACAGTCTATTTGTCACCGCTTTCTGGATATTTAAAATTTAAGAAAATTTCTGTTTCTATTCAGATGGATGAAAATTTAAAAACTGCTTTAGGTGGGTTAAGGGTTATTGTTTTTCTACTTTCATTGCTTTATTCAGTGTTAAGGCGTTGTTTCGTTGCGCAGTCTGGCGATTGATACAGAAAGGTAAAGACTGGCATTGAGGGAGTAACAGAAACGCCAGTCTTCTGGCACTTTTTTTACTTTTTCTTTTCTCTGAAAATTCCAATTCCACTCATTCCATATTTTTTTATCAATAAGCCGTAAGGATATTTTTCGAGTAAATAGGGAAGTATAGACCTAATAATATCAATTATCTTTGCCCAGATTTTTCTCATTATTCCCTAAATGAAAATATAAAACACATGCAAACTGGGTTCACGTTCTTATCTTGAAATTCCCAGGACAGTAGTAGGATGTCATAAAAGCCAAGTAATTTTCAGTGAAATGAAAATTCTCTTTATTAAAGATTTCTTGATGATAATAAATTCCATAACATTCCAAAAATCCAAATTATTGTAAAATAAGAATAAAATACAGAAAGTACTCTGCATGTTTTTATGGATACAAGTTTATCATTTATAAACACCACTAGCAATTGAAGAAACGCAATTTTATTTGATATAAATAAAATTCGATCAAAAGTTACCGACGTCAATTTGTTCACCCTCTCTATTTATAAGGAACTTAAAAAGAATATGAGGGATTTTCTAAACCCAAAAAGAAACCAACCCCTTCTTATATTCTAAAGGCTATTTATGTTTGAATTAAAAAATTCCATCTGAATGATTTATTTATTTATTTAGCCGATTTGTAATAAATAAGTGGCCTGTTGAGTTCACTCGAGTTCAAGTGTCCTACTCGGTCGCTCTTAGGAGCAATTCAAACGGAATTTATTTGAAAAGTGTAGAAAAGCAACAAACACCGATCTCCCTGCCTGCCTTTGTGAATTAATGGCATTTATCAATAATTGTTTGGGTTTAATAGATAGCGGGATGATTAATGAGGAGTGGGGGAACTAGAATATAAATAGAACAATTTCATAATTCATTATCTATCCAGATAATATTTTATTTTTATATTAAATAAATTATAAACATAAAAAAAAATGCCCATCCAAAGGCGGATTCTTGAGGTGATGGGGGGAGGTGGGGGGGGGGGTGCACAAAACTAAATAAATTACATGGAAAATGCTCTAAAATTGAACTTTCCTACCCATGAGGTGTTAAATGAAAAAAGCAAAATAAATTTCAGAAGAAATTGTCTTTCTCACTCGGATTTCCCACTCATAAAAATTGGATTGTCTCTCTCCCCCTCCTCCCGGGTTTCGCGACTTTAGGTCACCAACTTCAGGTATTGAAATTAATAAGCAGTTTTTGGACAGGGAGGTAAATAGAAAGAAAGAAAAATTAAAGACGGAAAGACGAGGCCAATATAATTTAATAAAAGAAGAGTGACATTTTGGGTCTAGGTGGAGACGCTTCTCAGGCTCTTAAATTCAATCTGTAAAAGTTAAATTTGTTTCTCATCTGGCATGAGCCCCTCGACTTAAAAATATTTACTGACCCTTGGAATGTGAAAATTTGAGAAGGATGAAGTTGGGGCAGCGATATTATATTATTGACTTTGATCGTCCCCTTCTTTTTATAGAATGCCCTGATTATTAGCCCATCATCGCCCCCATCGTCTCATCGTCCTCACTTTGGGAACCTTTGTTAGACAGCATTAGGGATATTGGGACGTCCCATGGAGGACTCCGTCTTGGTCCCGTGACGTCGCAGGTACGGGGCTGTAACCATGGGACTCCCAAATGTCCGCTAAGCTGTGTGTGTATCGTTCATTCATAGAGGCCATTTTTTACAAGGATTAATAATTAATTTATCAATGAAAGGAAAGGCCACACGAAAGCACTCGTCATTCTCATTCATTCATTGATTTTTTTAAATACTCATATGAGTGAGTGAGTATTTAACTTCATTCATTTCTCGTATTAATTAATTTAACCAATCGGATTAGAGATCAATAAATTAAATCTCGAAAATGAAATAAAAACATAAAATTGAACTAAAAAAACAAAAAAACCAATTGGGGAATGAAGAGCCGAGATGGCTTAAATATCCTTCCAAAGGATTTATTGGAATAAAAAAAAAAAGAAAAGAAAAGAAAAATCATCATGCTCACTTGCTTAGCTGGGATAAGATCATCGCCTCCGAAAGAGGAATGCTCACAAATAGGGGGGGGGGGGGAGAAGGGTCAAAATAAAATTATCCCATATATTCCGGTAACTAAAATTTATAAATAGTCGTAGTGCCCACTTAACTCTTACCTTAACCCGCCATCTACGGTAAAAATCTACGGAGACAGAGATAGCACTATCAAAAGATCTCTCTTCTTTACGGGCCAGTATGCACATGTGGAAAATTATCATATCAATTCCAAACAAGAAATTTGAACATCACCAAAGTCGAAAATTTTTTAAATTCTACAAAATGACTGTACTTTAAGTACTTGTTTCTCAGTCTGTTGCTGCTGCTTCCCTTGGAGAAAATATAGGCAAAAGCGTTCCAATTTAGATAGAGGGTCAATGACAAACAATTACTACGAATAAAGTTCTTTTCTTAATAAAATATTCGTTTATTATATTTATTATTTTTTTACTGAAATTGAATTGACTTAATTAATTAAATGAAATAATTAATTTATAATTAAATTTGATATTTTTAAATATTCTAATTAAAATTATTAAAATAAAGTTGAAAATTGAAAATAATCATCTTTAACAAATAACTCTTAGAGACGAATTTAAAAAAGTTATAAAGTAACAAGCGATAGGGTTAAATGAAAAATTTTTAAATAAATATAAACAGCATATGGAATCTGATTCGGCATTAAAAAACAATTCTTTAAACTTCTTACTTCTTTAAGTAAAATACAATTAAAAAAAAAATTAAAATTCATAATATATTACAATAAAATAATAATAGACAAAATACACACCTTAAATATATTTTGTCTTCTGTTTTGTCGTATAATTATCGAATGTTTCTTAGGCTCCAGCCTCTCAAAACTCGACTCCAGATAACTTTGGCATTAATATTTTGCGAACATTCAAAAAAGATTTATTTTTCGCATCGCAA
>JAAAKE020094788.1:0-19809 GCA_010014785.2 Anisolabis maritima | reverse complement strand
ATCCTCATAAGGTTCACATCTCTCCTAATCCCTCTTGCAGAGCGCACATCTCTACAAAAGTCGATTCCAAAAGAAATTTATGAAGCTATACCATCCTCATACCCCCAAATTTGGTGTGCTCAACACTAGTGGGCAACCGGTCATGTACTCAGATCAGTCCGTTCTGACACTAGAGATACCATCCATCTCTCTTTTAGGTGTGAATGGGGTAGGCGATTCAATATATATATGGGTCCTTCTAAGTTAGCTTCTAGATCTGGCTGCTCCTGCTATTTTTTACCCTATATGTATAGCCCTTGCTCTGGTTTTTGTTTTCAACAAAAACATAATTGGAAACATCGAAAGATACTATTCTTTGTTGGAGAGCCAGCTTTATAATAATAAAAATACTAATCGAATTTTATATTTGTGGAGTTTTTATATTTTGAGATTTTTTAGTCCAAATTATATTGCATATTTTTAATTTATTATTTCATATAAATCCGATCTTTAATCATAGCTCTTATATGACACTAAATGGTGTGGGAAATATATCACATATGAATCTTCTTAAGAGGTTAATTAAACTTAGTTTATAGTTAGTTAATTTATAAGTAATTTTTATATAAAAATCTAATTATTTTTCTAAAGGGTTATAAAGTTATAAAGGAAAAATATCTCACCATTTTTCATCGCTTTAAAGGCCGAAAAATCCAAGTAATAGCAGTAGTTGTCTAAGTAATGACTAATAAATATTTATATTTTAGAGGGGAAGGGAATATCAAGCACATTTTCCCTCCCTCCTTGTTTCGGCACCACTTATATCTAAATATTAATTGTGTGGATTTTCTATTTTTAACGTTATATTTCTTAAATTTCAAATTCTCCGATATCGAAATTCATCGTCTACCCTTTTTATGAGAATGAATTAATTTTGAGGGTTCAAAGAGTTGAGTGTGTCCATCTGACTCTTATGACTAATAAGAATCAGAATATCATCGAGAGGCCGAAAAACACGAGAGGTCGCTAGTCAGACAAAGGCATCTAATATCTCACCAATTTCCCAACTAACAAAAGAACACTCACTGACTTAACTGCTGTTGCTGACAGCCCGAATAGAACTCAATCAACAAACACTCGGATCTCATTCATATTCATGGTTAAGCTACATGCCACAAGCATTTGCTTATTGCATCTGTCCACTTATCTCTCACCATGTTTTATAAAAAGTTTTTCCTCTGCCAAAAAATTTATAATTATTTTGCATCTGTCTTTTGTTAGGAAATTTGCTCATCAATTTTCGCTTTTCTTTATGAATATGTTATTTTTATAATAAAACTATAATACTATTTTTTAATTTAAAAAAGAAAAGATCAAAAATAATAAATTAGTAAAATAAGAATTGATTGAAGTAATAATATTTAATGTTTTCTTAGGGAATTTCAGGATTAATTTAAATTATCGTTATTACCAAATTTCTTAACAAACCATTGAAGGGGATTTATTCTTAAAAACGAAAAAAAAAATTGGGTAGAAGAAAATAAAACTACGTCATCACATTGAAAAACTCTGGAATTTTATTTAATCGCTTCAACTTTTTTAAATGTAATTAATAAAAAGATATTTATTTATATAAACAACATAACCTAGAAATTAGCAATAAAAATATACAAGACTGGCATACTCGTTAAGGGTATAGGATATGGTTAGGTCTCTTTAAGAAGAGCGGGGAGTTTGATTTTATTACAAGTTACTTGGTTTCTTCAAATATCCCAGTTACAAGTTTTGAAGGCCTTTCGAATCGGGGTGAATTGGCATCGTGGCCTCCGAGCGACATGAAAAACATTTAAATTCTTCAATACTCGCACGAGACGAGAGCAAAATGTATCTTTGGGTATGATTAAAAATGTTAAGAACCCGATAAAAATAAGAATTCTAGTCACTGGGGATACAGGAAATCCTTTTTCAAATATTTATATCAGAGGGGGGATACGGTAGTGAATTTGATTAAGATTCAATGACAAAAATTTATAAAAAGTCTAAAATTAGAGGCAGGAGGGGGTAGGCGAGTTTAGCTGTGAGGATGGTTGTCATAAACGGCTGTTTGTTTACGAAATTCTTAATTCTTTCTTGATTAATTCCTCAATTTTCTCGAAACAAAATTGTTATCATAAAAACAAAAAGTTCTTAGAATGATAATTTTAGAGAATAAGAAAATCGTAATCATGGATTACAACTCATTAGTTGGTATATTTTGTTTAATTATGGACATTTAATTTGGAATTTGGACATTTAAAATTTTAAGTATTATTTAATTATTTTTTGGAAATTTGTACTTTGATTGAGGAACACTGATTGATTCGGTTCAAACAACATGACGCACTTCGTGAAAACCCGATGTGGAGAAAATATTAAATTTTAAAGAACCTTAGATCAAATAAAATTAATTTTAATTTTGTTAGCGATTCGCGTCGGTGTGAAGGCTATAATATAATCCCTGCATTATTATATTCCAAGATTAAAGAGAAGTGTCTTTATCAAAATTTACTTAAGCTTTTGAGAATTTTTTGGGTTTTAAAGTCTATCCTAACTAGCCAGTATTCCGTGTTAATTACATTTATCGAATCAATGTGTGGCTGTTCTGTTAAAATTTATTTAAGAAATTTCAAATAATTTAAATTTTTATTATCGTAAAAGACACGCCCAGATTGTTACAGAAGTGCTTAGAGAGAAATTGCATGTGGGCGGCAAAGACCCTAGCTGAGGACAATTAATGAATAATAATTCTTTTTTTCCTCCTCCCCTAAGTCTTTGGAGCCTTTACTATTATGACGTCTGTGTGCGTTGCATGCAGGGGTCGATACCTAGTTTTGAAGCTGTACAACTCATGGATGAAAAAACACCCTTTGGGAAAATCCTGTAAAAAGTCCTTATTCGCCAGAGAGCTTGATTTTTAATTAAAATACGAAATTTTATATTAATTCTATTTGCGAAATAAGGTTTAAAATATATGTTAACACTAATTTTGCAATTGAAGAAAGAGCAAGGGGTTTATTTCGTTCAAAGGGTCTCTTTAATTGCCTTAATCATATAAAAAAGGGATGCCCTTTCCCCGACCTTATGTCCTTTTTGAAAGCAGCAAGTGTTTTCTTTGAGTCTGATGAAGGCTGATCTGTTCCTCGTCTCGTTTCTCTCCTTTTTCCCTCTTGTTGAATTTAAATTGGTAATTAATAACCTCCTAACTGTCTTATTAATTAAGTCAAAAGTAACTCAAGTTTTTCTTTTTGAAAAATTAATAATCATCGAGGCCAAGAGCTCTGATTCGCTTGTCCCCAATTTTACATGATTTGTTCAAGAAAGACAATCGACTTTGATTTCTCGGTATTTTTAAATTAACAAAGTAAAGAATTTATTAATTTGATTTCGTTCCTTGCGAATTATATAATAAATAATAATTTCAAAATATTCTTTTACAAAGACTTGGTATAAAATATAATATAAAAAGTGCAGGAGATGGGAAATTTTATAATTTATTTATTACAAAAATTAAGAAGGAAGATAACTTTTTTGTCTTAAAGAAGAAGGAAAAACGCAGAGAAAGGCAGGTATAGCAGCAATGAAAAAAGCCATTTGATGAGACATTTAGGACAAAATTTATTTATGCATCATCAGTCGCTTATTGGCTTCTCCAAACATCAGGCTGTGAAACGGACCGACTTGCTCCTCTCCTCGGTAGCATCTTTTTCTCTTGTTCCGAGCTCGCATAGTAATAAAACCAGGACAGAAGAAGAAGAAGGAGTTAACATAATATACATAATGTTCATATTTAAAGGAATTTATGGATTTTATTTATTAGTCCAGTAAATTTAGGAATTCACTAGGAACAAATTAGTAGATTAGTTTCATTTAACCCCTATTAACATCTGACTAAAAATTTGGGAGCTATGAGTAATATTACTCAATTTTAAAAAAATCAATTGTTTTAAAAAAGTAATAAAAGTGTGTTTTATGTTGGTTTCTCGCAAATTTATAAGAGATAAAAATTTTGAGATATTAAACTACAAATAATTTTCTTTGTCTCCCAAGGCTCCAAGACAAATAGTAATTAGTTATGAAGGATTAACTGAAAAACCAACGCCTTAACCTCGGAGACCATATTGAATGCATTTTCCCACTAGTAGAAGTGAAGAAATTAAAAAAAAAAAAAACCTTATTTTAATAGTCAAACACATCCAAAAATTAGTTTTCTACTTACTAGTTGCTAAAATAAGTGAGAAGGGTAGATCGACCAAATCCCCGCTCAAAATCTCTATTTTTACAGACAATTTACTCATACTCCCTCATTTTTGTTCAGATCTTAATGAATTAAGGCTCAAATGAAACTACCTATTTTAAATTCTCTAAAAAGTTCATCGACACATTTTTGCAATTAAAAGATTCTTATTATTTAAACTGTGATTTAAAGAAAAACTTAAAATTAAAAATGATCAAAACAATAACGACACCATTAACAAACTACGAAACATTTGCTGGAGAGTTCATAAAGATTAAGTCTACTATCTTAGGCTGTGGTTCTTGAACTTTATGTGGGACAGGGACTGGATATTTCCATCATGCTACGTGCCGGAATACAATGAAGGCGAATGAGAAAAACCCCATTGAAAGGCTTAAGGGAAATCCGACTTGTGTCCAATACATACTTTATACACTTGATATTTAGGAATATTTTAGCATTAGTTTTCCTTTTCTCTACAACCCCAAATTTTAGAAACATTATTTTTTTATTAAAAGGAACCATTTCATAGGTTAAGGGTTTTAGAATTCCAACATTGGAAAATAAACAGAAAATAACGACCACCCTACTATATCGATCTGCATTTGCACTTGACTCGAATGAAGATACCTCATTTGTTTGGTTATAATCTTTCCAATTTGAAATTCTTAAACTTCTTTTTTTTTTTTAAATTAAAATATTAATAGAATAGATTGGAAATAAAATTATTATTAATATAATTCTAATCAAATCTTTTTGAATATTTCAATTCCTTAGACTTGAATTTTTTATCGTGGTTTCTCATCTCCTCTTTTAGCCACTCTATTCTCTTCATTTATGATGTTTCTGTCATGGCAGGAAAATCTGGAGCTTGGCAGAACGGAGATGTCTTAAAGCGTCATTGAGGTTAATTCTTATTCAAGAATAAACATGTCAGATATATAAAAAGGACATAGACCTAAGGGAATTCCTCGCAGAATTAATTGATAATCTGAATTATAGCTAATTTTCTTTAATAAAAAATCACACTATAAATTTTTCTTATAATTTCAGTTTTGTTTTTGAAAAAATTTTTAATAAATGTTATCCGAAACATCTCCCTTCGGTTTTTGGCTTCCTTTCATTTGCTGCAATCTGCTTTCTACTTCCTTGACCAGAGTCCAACAGCAAATGGCTACTAATCAATAGAGCAAGAAAAGTCTAAGAAACTTTAAAAAGATAGGCCTAATAAATAAAAAGATCAGTTAAGATTGGATTTCAGTTCTGATGAGGAATGTGATAACATAGAAGATTCAAGTTATGTTGCTATTCAACAGTTATTAGATCAAGAATAAATTAAATGCATTTGAACAATGTCTTGATGTAAATATTGAGAGGATGACTTTGTGCTGGTTAAGATAACAGGGAAAAAAAGAGTGTTTTTTGTTGCTCAAGTTTAGTGTCTTTGCAACATGTTGTATAAAGTCAAATACTATAAGTGATTGAAAGACTCAAGTAAATATTTGTATGACAAAAATTACATCAATTATTACCAAAGAAAGGAGATTTCACCCAAGGAAATCTGGGATTGGCAGCCTACTGAAAGAAGAAAACCAAAAAGACCATGAGAGAGGCCATGGAAGTCCGAGGAGGATGATGTCTGGATCGACAGAAAGGCTTAGAGATTGGGAAGTGAAAAACGGCACCTGCTGTAAACACACTCACAGGATATATACAGGGGTGTTCCAAAAAATGTATACACACTTTAAAATAGAATAGCTGCTATATTATTGTGAGTATTACAGCAATATAAAGGGAAAAGTTACAGCATAGACACTTCGTGTTATTCTAAGTGCTCAAACTGCAAACCACCGACCTCCAAACACTTGTGAGCACGATGCTGTACATTCCTGGTCACATCTTCCAAAGTAGCCACAGGAATTGCTTCACAAGACATTTCAATTTCATGGCGTAAGTCCACAAGTGACCGTGGCTTTTTACTGTACACTACATCCTTGATGGTCCCCCACAAGTAAAGATCTAAGGGGGTTAAATCAGGTGAATGGGGAGGGTAGTCAATCGGACCCCTTCGTCCTATCCAACGTCCGGGACGGTAAAGGTAGGCATGCACATCTAAATGAAAGTGCGGCGGGGCGTCATCTCGTTGAATCAGAAATGGATATATATATACATCCATTTCTGATTATATATATTATATTGCTGTAATACTCACAACAATATAACATCTATTCTATTTTAAAGAGTGTATTTTTGAACACCCCTGTATATATATATATATATATATATATATATATATATATACGAAGGTGGTCTGAAAAGTTTCCGACCTAACAAATATACAACATATTTTTTCTTGGTCAAACAAAATTTTTTCTGCAAATATGGCCGTTTTTCCGCAATTTCTGCCTTAAACTTGTCAAGTAATGATGCATAGTATGCTCCTGTAATGATTTTTCCGTTTTGAAGAAAATCGATTAAGATAACTCCATGACTATCCTAAAAAACAGTCGCCATCACTTTCCCAGCCGAAAAAATGTTTCTGGGGTATAATGGTGTATCCAAGTTTTATCTACAGTAATTAATCGGCTCCAAAACTCTGATTTATTGCGCCTAAACTGCGCCACCCAACGCGTGGACAACTTTCTCATGCCTAAATCTTGATTCAATATGTCACAATCCTCGTACACAGCGTCCAACTCGTCTTTGATTTGCGTAGACCTATTCCCTTTCCAAAACAAATATTTAATGACAGCTCAATACTCGATTTTTTCCATTTTCACAAAAACACTCACATCGAGTCACTCAAACGAATGTCAAACAACAACTGGGCGTCCAAAATGGCTGAAATTTTGGTGAGTATCTTTCAAAAGATGCACAGATGCATTCTCTAGCTTTTGTTGACGAGTGCTGCCATCTTCATGTCGGAAACTTTTCAGGCCACCTTCGTATATATATTGGGAGTGGCCTTCCCTTGACTTACTCGTACACAAATATATAGAGAAAGTAGTTTTTCTAAATATATTAACATTTAAATTATATCTGTCTTTATTTAACTCGTCTCCGTGAAATCATTTTTAAATTATCACGATTTTTAGAAAAACGCCTCAGCTAAAGTACCACTTCTGGTTGTCAGAAAGTTGATGATAGAATTCTACAATTTTGCTGTAATGCATGTATTAATATATAAAATTTGGTTGATCTTTATTTAAGCGCGTTCAGGTGTTTATGATCACACAGACATAATTCGAATAGTATTTTCAGATTCAGAGAGGCCCAAAACGTCAAGAACAATCAAAATCTCAAAATCGAATTTCTGGAAAACTACAATACTTTCCCTATATTACATATACGAGAAAGTAAATCAAATGGTTGCCAAACAATTGGGGAGGAGATAAGAATTAATACATTTCAAAGAGCATCTATAATAATAAATAATTGTTTTATGAACTTTAATCCAAATCATTAGAACGAATTTTGAGAAAATCGAAAAAAACTAAAAAAGTACAGTAAAATACTAATACTCGTTGGTGGGTACTTGTCTTAGATATAAAGTTTTAACCTCGAAAATTTTTTTTGAATTGATCTAATTTGCGATCGACGGAATATTTAGAAACTTTTGTAGCTCTCTCTTTATTAGAGAGACTCCATCGATCCGGAGTTTCCCAGTAACCAAGTAGTATGCGTAAATCCAGTTAGTTACTCCACCTCCTCTTGAAATTTGGTCAGGAAATTTTTGCCTAAGTCTGTCCTAATTTTTGAGTATCCGCCCTGTAATTTTTCCCTCCCCAGGCCTGCCGTTTATAGAAAAATCGAATAATAGGCTTGTTTAAAATATATTATTTGTGTAGATTTTATAATAAACTCAATAAATGAAAAAATGTGACACTCGAGAGACTCGGACCCAGATTCTTCTGAGAATAAATGCAAAAAAAAGGTCGAAGAGCAATAATTTACTTGTATTTATTTATTTGCCATTCAAATTTTTTTTTTTTTTTTTTTTTTTATTTATATCTTCTTTTATTTTTGTAGTTAATTTATTTTTATTTTTTATTATATTATTTAATTAAATCTTATTATATACAGTATTTTTTTCACATTTCTTATTATTTTAACCTAAGTTCATTTTTTGAATACATTTTACATTATCTATTAATTAAATTTTTTATCATAATATTGTTCATTTATGTTCCCAGCAAACTAACAATATTTACAAGTCGATCGAACTAACCCGAGCGGTCAACTTTACCGACTATTTACTAACAAATGATAGAAATGGCAAAGATACTTAATAAAATCAAAAGATATTTTGATTAATAATAATTAATTTTAATTAATATATTATTTTTAAATCTCACAGTGATTATTTGAATAAAATAAAATTTTAATTAATTATATTCAATTTTTTTTACTTTCTCTTAACCTATATATGTAATATATAGTGAGAAAGTATTGCGATCGCTAAAAAAATCCATGTTGAAATTTCAACGGAAATACTGATTTTGAGGTCCCTTAAGTCTAAAAAAAATATATATCGCAAAAATGGTCTGTGTGTGAAGTCGATTCTGAAAAAGCAAAAAACATATGAGACTGAAATTTTATATTTAAGTTAGATACCCCCTCCCCCCTCCCTTGACACATGCAACTCGAACCTTTTTACTAAAATTGACCAAAGAGTACTAGTACTTTACTGATGTACTTTTATTTTTTAGTTTTTTTCGATTTTCTCAAAATACGCTTTAACGATATTGTTTAAAATTCATATATCGATTATTTATTAGATTATCTTTGAAATGTATTAACCCTTCCCCCCCCCCCATAAATGTTTGGGGCTACTCTATGGATGTAGTCTCTTGCCTTTGTTCGGGTAAATTGCAGGAGTAATTTCTCCGTTTCTTAAACTACTCTAATCGATTAAATTGTTATTCAATTGGCATTTCCAGGCTACCTAGGGGGGCCGACGCAAAAAATCAGGTGTGACACTACATCACTCTGCTTTCCTTACCGTAGGTAAGAGAAAGTTCTGCGATGTGCCTTTTCACACCAGATTTTTTATTTTGGAATCACCAAATATATTAAAACCTTGTTTAATATTTTATTGGAAGCTTTTACAAATGAAATATAATAGCAGACTTGCCTCCCTCTTTAATGACGTCACGTCTACGCAAAAACTAATGCAAATTTCAAATTCAATTTATTTTATAAGAAAATTTAATTTAATTCAATTTAAATTATATTAAACTGCAAATCGATTAAATGCTATATAAAAAAATTTAATATGTTAATAATAATTCTTTCTAAGTTGTATTATAATAAATGTTGCTTAAAATAAATTTTTTCTCGATTCTTTTTTTCATGTGATTAATAAAACTTACTGGCTTATCATATATTTATATATATTTCTACCATCAAATATGATATTTTTTTTACAATTAGGCATCCATAGAAATTAAATATTTAGGATGATTTACCTTTTTTATCCAATGGCAAAAGGAGGGAGAGAGTAAGGATTCTTTCATCTGTAAGTTTTCAAATAATTTCCGTCCCTTTTCCAATTAATTGAATTCCCTCACTAATGACTTTTCGGTTTGTGTATCTTTACAAGTTCTAAAGAATAAAAAATTCAATCTGACAAATGAAATTAGTTATTTGATCAATAAGTAAGCTATTATTGCTGGAATATAGCGTAGTTTAGTCTTTGTTACTAAGGAGGGCAAGTGGATAACTCTGTAATGAAATCATTTACTCAACTCGATGTATATAATCAAGCGAACTGTTTTGCATTTCCAAGTCATCCTTACACCAAATTGAAGCCTCTCAAACTCTTCTATTTAAGATATAATAATAAATGAAACAATGGTCTTTTGAGGTTAATCAATAGTAGATTATTGGGTATAATATCGTAAATATTAAAAAACAAATGTCTCTCTAATCTTAAATTAAATATAATTTTTTCATTTTACTTATTAATGGATATAATAAAAACAATATTTAAAATCTATATTTATTTTTAATTTTTAATTAAAATAATTAGAAATAAAAAGTTACAAAACTTTCCCATTTCTTCTTATTTCTTTTTTTTTTATTTTTTTTTAAAAATATTTTTAAGTTATGTTGTTTATATAAATTAATATATTTTTATTAATTAAATTTTAAAAATAAAAAAGTCAAAGAGATTAAATAAAATTTCAGTTTCTCTATATGATGACGTAGATTTATTATCTTTTACTTAATTTTTTTAAACGTACCACACTGTTAGTAAAACACCGTTTTGATTTCTATTTGTGAGTCTTCTTCCCTCTAATAAACTTGATCACTTTCACAAGCACTGGAATGTGTTTCTTCCGCTTTCATTTAACGTCTTGAGTGAATATATCAGCAATTCGTCTATTAATGATTATTCCGCCTAAGGTAAATATGCTGCCCGTCTAACAACTCCGTCTTCGTCTAAAACAAATGAACTGAACTTCTGAACAGACTGAATCCTATACTGAACTGCATGTCGACAGGCTCTTATATATTTTCTAGTTAGGGGAGAGAGGTGGTAGGAATTCCCAGGGATTTTTCCACTCGATTCGTCTTCATTTTTAGGAAATCCCTAAGATAGCGATGATGCAACTGTTAAACTCTGGATTTCCCGAATGACACAGCTGGCCCTTGGTTTTATCCTCCCGGGGAAAACACACTAAAGGGTTGGAAGATGCAGGCGGTTCATTGTCGGTTTCTAAAGGGACGTGTTGGTCAGGTCATTTATGACTCTGGAGAGCCCCACTTTCTGGGAGGGAGGGTTCTCTGACCTTATCATTTAACTCCTTTCAGGCCCACAATTATTACCATTAAATTTTGAAATATTTGGTCAAGGGAATATTAAAAAATCGTGGTTCTTAATAAATATAGCGGGATCCTTTTTTACCACCCGTTGTAGACCGATTCATCGCAAATATCCCCTTTTTAGACTTTCCTAAGACTATAAATATAAAGTTTCATCCTTCGATGAATGGTTCCAGAGATATAAGCTAATAGAAAAGCTACATACACACACATAAATATACAAAAACACACATTAAGATTTTTTTTTGCATTTTTGGGGTCCTTTTGTCTTAAAACATAAAAATATATTTAAAAATTAGGGGGGGGGGGTTAAATTTTTCATGATATTGAATAGTGTCATCAAATTATATTAATAAATCCCCAATAATATATTTGCTCATCCAAATCTTTTAAAATTATTTAAATTAATTTATTGAAATAAACATTTGAAACTCAGATTATTCTTAGTCTTCGAAAATATGTTAACAATTTGGGTCGTCTTCCAATATAATAGAATTCACCAATACTTAATAAAATTTCCAACAAATTTCTCATTTAAAATGTTATAAATATATTCAAAACACGATGAAATTTTAGTAAAGTTTATTTTCTTTGTGGTTTTCAAGGCTTAATTATTTATTATTAATTTCCAGAATCAGTCACGCAACGTATATGGTATATTTATTTATTTATTTGAGAATATTTAAATTAAATATAGGAGAATGCAAGTGAGTGGCTGTAGCCATTACTCTCTCTTATGTTGTGATGTCTCATTGGCTGATTTGATGGAGCAAAGGAGATTTAACACTCACATATCCAGTTTTTAATTGATAATAATTAATATTTGGAGAATTTTCCCAAGTATCTCATCTAGATTGGAAAGATTTTTCAAAGGCTTTCCAATGATATCAAAACTGATTATAAGTGTAAGAGTTTGGCCAGCATTACGTCGGCCATCCTCAAAGGAGACCTGAAGAGTGACATTGTGAGTGAAGATGTCCCACGTCATGCTGGCCGAAATATTTGCCGAATAAAGTGAGTGTAGAGTGAACCTGAGAAAGGCGGCTGGTTTGTTCTTTTTTCGGAACCCTTACACGATATCAAAAATGTTTAGGTTGAGAGGAAATGACAGCGGTAACCGAATAAAAGCTAATCTTTTCTAGATAATAAACCTTTCCCAGTCGCCAAAAAGAGACATAATCACTCACATTAAAGGCTTATATAATATAACATCACATTATTTTCATAACTTATCTACCTAGTCAATTAACTACAATTTTTAATATTTTTAACAAAATATAAAAGATACAAAAAAGCTAGACATATTAGTTTTGTTGGTTTTTCATTTGTTGTAACAATGGATAGTCACATAATTTGCTGGTGGACCTTCATTTAACAAACATGTGATTGAAGAGGTAAGGGATGGCTATTCAAACGTTTACTGACAAGGGTGAGCTCTATATTTTTTTTTGGTCAATTGGTTCCCAAGGTTATACGTCATCACAATTTTCCAATGACTTATTTTTACATCATTACAAGACCATCACTAATAATGTCATTTGTTTTCAACTGTGTCAACCACCCGAAGATTAGGTATAAGTAAAGCTAATGTAATCGCAAAAAAATCGAAATTCTACTAATGCTACCAAAATTTGTTTGAAGTCACCTGAGTTCATTTAATCACATTTTAGAATGGTATCTGTGTGTGTGTGTGTGCGTGAGTGTGTGTCAGTGCTATGTATATGTCTGTGATAAATTCTTTCATTCACGATAACCTAAAAAAAAACTGACATGATGACCGCACATCAGACAACTTTATCCTAGCTAAGGAAAGGAAAATTATGTAATGTGCTGTCATACCAGATTTTTTGCATCAGATGTCTTAAGTAGCCAGTTCACAATTTCATAGTATTTTTAATTTTTAGAGATTTTTCGTGTGTGTATTAATCAATTGCCAATATTATAAAATGAAATAAAATTAAATGAAATTAATTAAATTGGCAATTAAATTTCGTTTATTATCAAGCACACTAATTAAAAAAATTTATATTTTATTACAATTACAATTCACTCACCGCTCCCAACAAATATATATTTTATGGTTATGCAAACAAGAAAGGTGAAATGTACGTACTTTGTTTCTGTATACTCTCTTTCACCAAATGAATAACCAGACAACTTGTTTTATAAATAAGACATCTTGGAGCATGAAGTAACAAAATTATTTAAGGTAGTGAATAAAATGGGTATAGCCTTTTTTAGTGAGAGTTTAATAAACATTTTTGAAGCAACGTTTCGACACACCCCCCGATTGAACTCGAGCCTACCATCGGGCTCCTGAATCTTTCCAGCGCCCCCAGGGGGGGACGATATCGTTCGCTTTGGGAACCTATGATCTAAAGGTTCTTAAACGCTAGTTGTACCAACTTATATATTACACTCAAAAATAAAATATATCTTTTAAATAATGTAATATAAAATAATATTAAAAAAATAATTTATATAAATATTTATTATTGTAATTTTGTTGTATTTACTATTTGATGTATTTTAAATTATTTTAGCAAATGATAATGTTGATAAGGTTTTAAATTTAGGAAATAATTTGTTTACTGTTTGTTAATATGTTGAGTCGTGTTTCAAACTGTGGACCAACAAACTTATTCTCACTTTAATGTTGAATTTAATAATAAACGTTATATAGATTATAGAAACCTCCGTAAGTGTGGGTGAAAAAAATAAATTAAGAATTCTCTTTACCCATTATTTCATATTATTAAATAACTCAAATTTTAGAAACAAATTCAACAAGAAATTTTGTGGTCTACGCCACCTGGACTCTTAGAAGCCTCTAAGATATGGCAAATATTTTAATGAACATATAAAGAAACATATATTTGGTCTCTAAAATATCCTTTTATTAGCTTTTAAATGTTTGAAAATATTTAATACTTCGAGAAATAAAGCATCATTTTTTTTACTTTTGTAAATAGAGATAAATTAAGGTGGAATAGCATATAGGATTTGCTCAGCAGGTCCAAATAATAAAATTTTCTTATTTTTTCATGCACTACTTTTTTTTATATTAAATTTAAATCTATAATTTATTTTCTTATATATATAAGAAAATAGATTATATATATATGTTCTGGAAGGTTTCCGCGGTTGGTTGTATGTGGAATAATATTTTAATTTTTTTTAATCTCAACAATCAACACGGGCCAACCCGGGAAAATATTATTCCATATATATATATATATATATATATACCATGGGGTGCATAAATCTGCATGTTTTAGTTTCTGAATGGTGGCCTATAAGATAGGTAGCCCAAGTCACTCACCACTGCACTCCCACTGTCTATATGGCTTGTCTGAATTTTATGACGGGCCATTTACGATCCCTTATAAACAATATATTTCAAACCTTTAGATATAAAATATCGCATTGATCAAGGTAATTTTGGCTGATAGCCTGTTTGTTTTATTTAAAAAAAGAGAATTTTAATGGTATTTTTTGAATTATTTATAAATTTTTATTTTTCTTTATTTAAAAAAAATAAGGATCTGTTTTTATATTGAATAAATTAAAAAAAATAATTTTATATCAATTTTCAAAGCACAAGAAATCCGTATTTTCTTCCTCTTTCCCAAATTGCTTGGTTCATCGATGCAGATCCGAAATAGAGAAGATATTCGACGGCCTGGGGGATCACAACCGTTTTCAGCCATCAGCTGTCGAGCATACCACCCCTTCGACGGCCTCATCAACACCATCGCTGCTGATATCCTCTTATATCACATCACCGCCGACGAGGGTCAATATATTTCATAAAGTGCTTTCCCTATCCCATTTCCCTTGAATTATCTTTTTCATGATGCTAAAAATTATATATATACAATTTTTTTTTTTAATTTTTTATAATAAATTTCAAAATTTAATTCAATTATTTTTCATCCATGTAATTTTATAGAATTCCTTAGTCATTTTATTAATCTTATTCAAAATTTATTTATTTATTTTTTTAACTTCAAATTTTATTTTTAAATAAATAGCAGAAGCAGATATTCTCCTTATTTTTACTTCCCTGAAACGTTTTAACAAACCCATTCGGTATCGCTGTGAATCAACGTCGATTAAAAATTATTAGTTTTTGATCATTTGGAACATTTCCATCTTCTTATTTGAGAAAAATAGCTATTATATGAAAAATGGGTCATTCAAAATGGCATTTTTAAAATTAAACAAAAGTTTTTAAACACGTGTTTTTATTTATATTATATTACAAATCCATGTTCCTAGACTTACATCTAAGCCACCGTTGCTCTTTTACTTAATTTTATATGTCCATGAGGATATCTTTTTTTAATCATAATATTTATATATAAAAAATAATATTTCTAATACTTAATATTCTCTTCTGCTTCGTCCTCCCATATCCCATCCCACCAGATTTATTCTAAAAAAATCTGGTGTGATAGGAGCACTTGACACAAATTTCCCTTACCTGATTAGGCAAGAGAGGGTATTATGGTGTGCTGTCACATCATATTTTTTGTGTCGATATATTTTTTTCTTTATGGTAGTGTATTAGTTCCCGGGAGGTAAATAGTGGTACCAACCAAATTTATGCCAAATATTTATAATTATAAAAAAAATTAAATTGGCAATATAAATTTGTTTACTATCAAATATAGGAATTAAATATATTTATATTTCGTTACCAGGATAAAATCAAAATGAGAGTCCCACACTATTTTAAAGTGTAAAATGATTAATATATCTTTAAGATAATCTAATTTATTATATATACAATTTAATTGAAATCGTCAGAATGGTTTAATATAAATTCAACCCAAACTAAAAAAGTACATCAGTAAAGTGGGCCAAAACAATTTTTGGGGGAGAGTAGGTTAATACATTTCATATAGAACGAATTTTGAAAAATCGAAAAAAAAATTTAAAAAGTACATCACTAAAGTAGTAGTTAGTCGATTTTATTCAAAAGCTAGTCACTTGTGCCTCAAGGCAAGTGACGTGGGTACTTAGCGAGAGAACAGCTTTTCGTTTTTGAGATATTTTGTTCACACACAGAAAGACAAACCATTTTGCGGGACTCATTTTTTTAGATTCAGATGACCTCAAAACTCCGTTGAAATCTTGACAAAGATTTTTTTTAAGATCGCAATACTTTATCTATACGATATATTACATTTATTGGTAAGAGAAAGTAAGGAAAAAAATAATTGGCAATTCAATCTTATCAACATAGGAACTAAAAATATTCATATTTTGCTACAGTGGATACCATTTATCCCGGTTTTCTATTGGTTTCTTAAATTCCTAAATTGTCGGCTCCACACTATTTTGATGAAAAATGATTAATGCATCTTAAGGTTTATCTAATGTATAATATTATCTGTACAGCCAATTTTATCAAAATCTTAAAATCTTCGCAAAACTTCCCCTATATATATATATATATTACATATATAGGTAAGAGAAAGTAAAATTCAAAACAAATTAAGTATAACATAATAAACATATGTCATCATAGAGAGAAAACTCTTTGAAATTTTATTTAAACTCTGACTTTTTTTTCTTTTATTTAATATTGTTTATTTAAATCATTTTGCTGGCTTACCAAATGGGAAGGAGGAACTTAAAATAAATTTTGTGTGGTGAAAATTCTAATGGCCTTATAGCTACACAATTGCCAGGAATTCCTAGCAGGTGTAGACATAATTGAAAGGTTTGATGATTCCTTAGTCCTTATTTTACCGTTAGCTTAAATCCATTCATGCTGATAAAAGGATAAGAACTCAGGAACAGTCAGCCAGTCTCCTTCCCGCTACCTGCATATAGACACAAGTTTTTATGTTAATAATTTGTTCTGATTGATACATTCATCTGTTTTATTGATTAGCAATGCATCTCACAACATTATAATCAAAGATGACATAAAAAAGAGATTTCACCTTTCAAAATCCGATAGTTACGAAAGACGCATTATCTCACCTCTGCAGTAGATTTTTCTTTTTATAATGTTCAGTATATTTTAATTATAGGCCATTTAAATAAAAGTAAAATCATTCTGAAAAATTATTTTGGATTTAGATAAGGAAATGTTACATTATTGTGGTCATTCTAACCAATTAGCATTATTTGTGTATCACGGCAAACTTGAAATGTATCATTACATAAATATTTTTAATTTAAAATGTCTTTCTTTTTACCTAATAATCATTTTAATTATCAATTTTTCCTTTTGAACTATGTACAACACATAGTGGTACGATGAGTCACCATCTAAGAGCTAGAAAAAAAATATAAAGTTTTTAGTCAAAGTACGATTATCACCATCATTAAAGGCTGAAGACAAAGTGTCATATCAAATAATAATATTATTGTAATATATTAAATTGATTAGTAGTCATTTGCTATTGGAGACTGATAGAGGAATAAGAAGGCAGATTGCAGAAAAAATTAACCCTTGGATGCCAAAAGCCGAAAGGAGAAGTTTCGGACAAAATTTATTATATGTTTCACCTATTCCTGGCATATAAGTCGGTGCTACCTTTATTGTAAATTTTTAAATTGATTCATTATTTTGGTAAAAATTACTATTTATTTGACAAAAATGGATACTTGGCCAGTTTCAAAAAAGGAAAATATAAAGATATTGTGGTATAATTTGATTAAAAATTGGGGTAGAAATTTGGTTAAAGTTTTGAAAATGGATGATTTTTACTTTCTGATCTTTTTGAAATAAATAATGAGAAAATATTGTTACAGCAAGAAATATCGATATCAAGATTTTAATGGATATATATGTTTTGAGGCGCCTGAGTTTAAAAAAAAGGTCTTTCAAAATGGCCTCTCTCTCTCTCTCTCTCTCTCTCTGTAAGTGTGTAAATAAGATTTCAAAAACGAAAAAACGAAAGATTTTATACAAAATACGAACGAAATTTTATATTTAATCTAGGTACCCGCGTCGCTTACACCTCGAAGTTTTTGAATAAAATCGGCCAATGGGTACTAGAATTTTACTGATGTACTTTTTTAGATTTTTTTTTTGATTTTCTCAAAATTCACTCTAAGGAATTCATAAAACTATTATTTATTAGATGATCTTTAAAATGTATTAACCTTTATTCGCCACACAATTGTTTGGGGCCCATTTTACTCTAGTAAGTTTCTAGATTTTTTGTCAATTTCTCTTAAACCATTCTAAAGATTTTGATTAAATTGGCTGTACCTATAATAAATTAGATAATCTTCAAGATGTATTAATAATAACATCAAAATATTGTGTGACCCTCAATTTAAAGGCTCCCTTACACGTTGGCACATGATGGGGCACAGTGCATCATTCAGTTCTCAACCTAGGTAAGAGAAAGCCATGTGATGTATGTTTAGTCACACCACAAAAAAGATGAAAATATTCCAAATGATCAAAAACTAATAATTCCTAAATTAAAAATGTTTTATATCTAAGGTTTGAAATATATTGTTTGTAAGGGATCGTGAAGGGACCGTAATAAAATTTAGACAGTAACTCTAGACCAGATAGCTAGGCCCACATAGATTCTGAGAGTATAGTGGTGAGTCGTTTGTGCTGCCTACCTTTCAGAAATTAAAACAAGCAGATTTATGCACCTCATAGTATATAAACCAGTCACACAAATTACTTTCGACTTCGCCCCCTAAACCCCAATGAAAGAACATAATTATCATCATTCTTTATTCTTTGTTCATTTAAATGCTAGGCATTTTGTCCTATATTTACCGGTTTTGATATTTTCAAATACATTTTTAGAATATTTAAAAAAACTGGGAAATAATAAACGTATTTACATTTTAAGATGAGTAATTATAAACACTTTTTAAAGAAGTTGTAATGAAAACAAATGAGGAAAGACCATAAGTAGATTCGTGGAAAGGCGATAAGTGTGGAGTGAGGCAAAAATAAACAAATAACAAATAAACAAGCCCGGAGAGTGAGTGAGTTAGCCAGCTACTCTAAGAGAGAGATGATCCGTTGTTTGATCTTAGTTTGTGCCGTTGATGATCGCGACATTTTATATACAGCTGTTTCTCTTCCCCTCATTTAAGAGAGGCACCGCTGCGGTTGGTTTGGATTGTGCCGCTCTCTTGGTCTTGGCACATCACATCACGGCACCGTCATCATATCTCCCTATTGCTGCTGTTTGTTCAATCCTCCTGGGTTTGAGTCTGGGATCTCAGAATTGCGATGATCATCATTAAATAAAGACTTTTCCTATCTTTGTTTTTGTTATCAATTTTTTTTTTTTTTAAATATTAATTAAGATTTATTTGCCCGGGCTATTCTCTTTAATTATAATTGACAGATTAATTTATCTCTTTAATCAATGCTTTATTAAAAAAAATATATATTTCATATGTTTATTAATTTATTTAATGTTACCCCTCCTCCAATGAGTTGAGCGGCACCACTTTATTAATTTTTTAAGTAACAAGGTCTTTAATTTTGTTTGAGATGGGGGAAAGGATTTGTTTTTTTTTTCATCCGTTCAACATCAAAATTAACTAAAATATATTTATCATCAATTTCTGTGTCCACATTTCGTATTTCGAAAAAACCTTGCAACCACTCGGATGTCCATCTATAACTCCCCCCCCACCCCCCCCCCCCCCCCCCCCCACACAAACAAAAACAAAAAAAAAAATATACAAAAAAAAATTTCGTAACATTAATTTTCTTTTTT
>JAAAKE020094777.1:9432-19809 GCA_010014785.2 Anisolabis maritima | reverse complement strand
ACCGACACTACACCACCCAACCAAACACTTCTTAAAAAACAACCACTACCTAGAACACAGAGACCAACACAAGCCTCCACAACCCGGGAAAATACCATTCCATATATATATATTTATATGTATAAAATATAATAAATATTCCTCCCTCTTTTAAAATAATTTCCCTATCAATATTTTTTCAAAATTATTAATTTAATATATCATAATAGAGAAGACTTCTTTCAACTACATCATAATTATAAAAAATAAGTTTCTAAAATAACATTTTTCTTGTTTTAGTACCATTTTAATCCTGGCTGTTGGAATTGTTGGCATTGTATCAATGTCATGTTATACAGGGTTGGTAATCTATGCTATGTTTAAAAACTGTGATCCAGTAGTGAATAAGGTAATTATAATATTTTAAGTTCGTTTTTCCCTTTTTTTTTGGGGGGGGGGGGGGGGGGGAGTATATTAATATAATAATAATAAAATGGTGGCCTGATGTCATTCTGCTACTAGACAATAGTAAATTCATAAGTGTTTATTTTTGCTAGGTAAATAAAATTAGTAAACATAATAATATTTAAAATTATAAAAAATTTTAGACTTCTATAAAAAATAGAGATTCAAGCTCAGGTCTAAGCGTATCGTTTTTTTCTTCTAGGTTATCACTAAATATGATCAAATTCTTCCATATTTTGTTATGGAAATATCCGAAAATTTGCCAGGATTACCCGGTCTATTTGTTGCTGGTGTGTTCAGTGCTGCTTTAAGGTAAGCTTTTTTAATTCTTCATTAAAATAATAAATTAATTTTGAGTTTTATTTGATAAGCCTGCAATACTTTCTTAACATAAGGAAGTGGGGGACTAATTCCACATTCGCAAAAAAATATATCTTATAGATCAAAAGTCAAGTGGGAGAAAAATCTTAGTAAGGAACTAGAAACAAAATTCCTCAAGACAATTTTATTTGATTCGGCATATAGAAAACCAATGTCCTAAGTATTTACAATGAGTGTTGAAAATATTCATTCTATATTAGTATTTACTGTTATTTAATCAAAATGTTGTTCTGAGTATTTTTCGAAGTTCCTGAGACTAGAGATCGGATTCAACCCTCAGAAGGCCTACGACTCGATTTACAATAGTCACTCAGGTGCTTATATCTTATGAATTCATGGAAGGCGATCACGACTTATGACCTTGTACAAATGTCAGTCTTTTTTTCACTTCCTAATCAATTGTTCGGGTCGGCTTGGCTTCATCTTATTGGCATCTAAAATTTTTATGCATTACCCAAATTAGGAAAATAAAAAAATGAGCAAATTTAATTAAATGTGTGCAAAGTTGTGAATTAGATCTATTAATTATAATTAAACAAAAATTTCAAAAGTTAAATTTATTTTGATACAATTATTTGAGTGGTTTCAGTTTCAAAGGATTTTAATTTCTTGGAAAGGGATTCTCTGAAATTGAAATAGTTACAAAAAGCATGTTTCCTAACTTTTTATTTTATATTTTTGTATTAATAATAAATAGATATATTCTCACCTGTTGCCAAGATATTGCTGCCTTAACGAAACCGCTTCTTCATCAGTCTTGATTTGATGTCTTATGATTGAGATAGTGAAAAAAGAACCCTTCCTGGCTAGGACTGTGATATAACTTTAAAATTTAATAAATTAATAAAATTGGATTTCGCACAAAACAGAAAATAGAATGAGATTAAAATTTTCCATTCAAAAGCCTTCTATATGAACCCGTTTAAACTCAAAAAGAAAAACGAAGACAAAGAGTATATAAAATTTAGGTGACGCTTAATAATTTCTCCTTATTCCGCTAGAGAGGGTTTCACTCCTTAAATTTTAATTTGAATTTAAATTTATCTATCAAATATTTATAATATATATTTAAAAAGAGTTCAAAAATTAAATAAAATTAAAGAGAAGGTTTTATAATGTTTGTATTTTTTAATAACCTAAAACTATTGTAAAAAAAAATGTTTAAACAAAACAACAATTGAGCTTTTAATAATAATAACTTCAAGTAATAAATAATTAATAATACAAAAAATGATATTAATATACAATAATATAACATTTCCACCAGTATTTCTGTAGATGCTTTTACTTTGTTAAATACAACTATTGTATTTGTAGTTCAGCTTGTTTTTTGCTCATTTTCTCTCAATAGGCTATTAATTTTTCTTTTTCATGGAAGAGTGTTTTTTTACCATCAGATATAAATATCCAAATTCAATAATTAAGTTTTTTTTATTAAAAACATTTGGTTTTGATCAATATTGTCAAATAACTAAGTTTCTTCCTGAGGAATTAAAGGTTAAATACTGTTTTTAGTAAGGAAAGCTTTATGAATTTTACAAAATTTTATATATTTATATTTGTTTTAAAAGAATTATTTCAGGATAAACCTTTTCAAAAATTGGCATCACTGCTTTGGAATCATCGTTCTTTTCCATTACTAATTTAATTTGGACTTCATTTCTTTATATAAAAACAAAAATATTCAATTCTTAAAATGCATTTATTGTGTTATGTGTTATTTATTTATTTATCCAAATATTGAGGTATTTGTCTTTTGGAAAGTATTTATTCAAATTTTATTTCCCTTGTCACCTATATTTATTATATATATATATATTTATTTTTTAATATATTTAAATTTTAGAGGTAAAAAACTATCTTGCTTCTATCCAAATTGAAATGCCGGAAAAACTGATTTTGAGACAAAGGCACAAATTAAAGAGACATTAGCAGGGCTGGATAATACAAATACAAATGTAATATTTTATTAATTTTTTCAAAATATTTTTATATTTTAAATATCATCATGTAATATTATATAAAAATGTAATGAATATATTAATATTCAAGTCATTCAAGAAAACTCAGGATAAGATAATGATTTAAATAGAAGACTATCAAAATTCGCAGAATAGTGAGGTCATCTATAATATCGGGCGAATCTGGATATTGTTTAAGCATTTTCCTAACCCAAACGAGACAGGCGATTTCCTCTTATCCCCTCTCTCACATTTGTTATAATTTTCATTACCTATTAATAAATAATTCTATACATCCTTTCTTCAAATAGCCAATATTATTTAATCAAATATTTAAAATTAAATAAAATTTTATTGACACGAAAAATTGTGATAAAAATTAATTGGAATTACTAATTATTCATATTTTTTTAGTTCAATGTCAACAGGCCTTAATTCGATGACGGGTGTCATCTTTGAAGATTTTATCCGGCCAATTTATAAAAGAGATATATCCGAAGCTAGAGCAAGTTTTATTATGAAAGTAATTGTTTTTATAATAGGAATAATCTGCGTCGGACTTGTATTTGTTGTGGAGAAATTGAATACTTTATTACAAGTAAATAAAATGTTAATTTTTTGTATTTTATTCATTAAGCATTCATTTTTAGCGTATATTTTTTTTTTTCTTATTTATTTTAGGTAACGAAAAGTCTTTCGGGAATTACCTATGGAGCTTTACTAGGCATGTTTACGTTGGGCATGTTCTTCCCCTGGGCTAATGCTACGGTAAATTTATTTTAACATACAAAATCTAATATAAAGATAATATTTAAACTTAAAGTTAGTCGATTCAAATGTGAACAATTTAGTAGGATTTTCTATTTATGTGTAAAATTTAGCGAACGATCTTTTCTTATATAGAAATCGCTATAAACATTTATAAAGAAGCACTGACTAAGGAGGAGTTCTAGGCTTACTCAATCCAAACCCAAGAAAAAGTGCAAAATTCAACAAAAAATTTCAATAAAAACATGAAAAATGCTAAAGACATTTGATAAGGTTTTATTTTGAAAATTTGGTGTTTTTTCAAACAATTCCGCTAGAATGCAAAACACCAGAAGTGTTTAAGTTAAGAATCTTTTAGGAGATGTTTGATTGGGCATAATTTGCGCCCCTTGAACTCGATCCAAGAATAAGTTTAAATAGAATTCCTAATAACCACAAATTAGAAATGCATAAAAACTAACTTCAAAGGCCTACAATAAAGTACCTTTTTTGCTCCGAAATAAGAATCCTGGCCACACTACAGTGGGGTGAAGTGGCTTTCTTCTCAAATTTTATAACCCAATTTTTTCTCTAATTTGTTCTTAATTTATTTCTACTTTGGTATCTCAATTTTTTTTTTATTATAAAAGAATAATAGATAATCTATTTATTTACATTTCTTTAACTCTGACCTTTCTTTTGAACAATTCAAACAAAATCTACTTTCAACTTTTCCTTTGCCATTCTGCAAATATTAATTTTAATTAGAAAAGAAATTAATTTTGTTTCAGGGCTGTCTTGCTGGTGGAATTACTGCTCTTGTCTTTGTAAGCTGGATTGTAATAGGAGCTCAAACCGAGTTGGCCTATGGGAGAATTCGTTTTCCTCGCAAGCCTATTTCTGTACAAGATTGTCCACTGGCAGCAAATGAAACTTTACCTAAAGTACCTTGGCTAAGCGATAGTGGATCTAAGTAATTATTCAAATCCATTTTGAATACGAATATCTTTTCAAGATTTAGATGTGAATTATTTTTCAATACTATTTGGATTGATCAAAATTCCTCTTGAAATTTTGTCTGACCTTTTTTTTTTGAAATTCAATCAAAAAATCCCCCTTTACATTTCCAAACTACCTCGGTAAATTAGCTAATAATGGCTGTAGACTAGCTAATCACATAATAATGGCAGTAGACCGGATATCTTTAAAAAAAATATAAATCAAAATACAATAGTATAATACTGGTACCTATCTCATTTTCTCCTTGAAAATTAACAACACAGTCACATCTCTAATTTTTGAAATAACATAGATTGCAGAAATTAGTCCATGTTTGGAAGGTAATTGACCCACAAAGGATCGAATTTAATGAATTACTGATTTAGAAGAGAATTAATTGCTCTACAATTACCTTTTATAGTTTTTTGTTGTAAAATTGACCAACTCACGATTTTTCAGTGACCAAGCAGGCTCAGTTATTAATTTCTATGGATATTTAACAACAACACATACCTGGAACGCTCTAGAGGAGCAATCTCTCGAGCATTTAATTGAAAAATCTATAAATTAGTTGGTTATTTGGGTTGCCTTCTTTCCAGCAAGGGAAAACGACCACCAATAAATACACAACGATCCAAAATTGGAAAAAATTCGCATTTTTTGAAGATTGTTATTTCAAAAAATTAATGTATATATTGATAGCCCATCAAACTTTGAGTTTTTCGGTCTGACTCTTTACTCAGGGACCAGTGGGAGTAGTGCGTTTAATGCGTGATTTTTATGAGTCTAATGTGATATAACCTATCATACAAATATTGGTACTAAATGTTGATTCTGCTGACTAAATAAGAGCAAAGGACCAATTTTTTTTTTGAGTGGTTGTTTGCTATTCGAACTCAAAAAATTATGTGTTATTTTGTTTTAAAAAACTCACATTTAAAGGGTAATCAACAATCCTTAAAAAAAGATCAGATTTTTTTTACTATTTTCCCCAAGTTCTTAATCTGGACTTATTAAAAAATAAAATTAATTTTCACCGCTTTTTCTAAATTTCGGATCAATGTGTAATGGTAGAAATCTAACTTCAAGTAAAAATGAAATCAGATATTCAGTTCCTTTCTCTTTAATGTCAGAATCCTTGTTAAGAGGTCATTCTTCATTTTACTGTAATATAACCATTTTTCATATTTATTTTAGAAATGTTACCATTTAAAATAGTAATATATTTTTTATTTTAGCGCTATAATGTATGATGAAGGCGTCTTATATCTTTATCGACTTTCTTATCTTTGGTATACTGTGATCGGTTTTGTGGTGTGTATCTTGGTAGGCCTTTTGGTCAGTTTTGTCAGTGGTCCCACTGATGCACAGACAATAAACCCAGATTTAATAAGTCCAGTTGCTCACGGATTTTTGAAAAGAAATAAAAAATTAAGAAGAAGTAAAAAATCATCTAGAGTTCATCCTTCAACAACAACCACAACAAATAATTCAAATGAAAAACAAATTCCTACTATTTCAGAAAAATGCGAAGTAAGTTTTTTATTTGTTAATTATTAATAAAATGTAAATATTAGATTAGATCAATGGATTTTTTTCATCGAGTTTTTTCTTGGTTTATACAAAAAATACATTTTTTTATTTTGATAAATATTGTTTAGAATTATAGAATAGTCCAATTATTTTATGGCAAAACTTTATTCTACTTTTTTTCTTTTTTAACCGAGAAATTTTTAAGCAACCCCTTTAAGATAAAGAAGTTTATGCAATCTCTGTTATATAAAATGGGAATACAAATCGACAAGTTTCTGACGAAAAAAGCATTAACTTATCAATTTAATTAAAAACAAAAAAAAAAACAGTTGAATATATGTTCCTTTGCACTTGAATTATATTTCGAATGGTCTGTCTGTATGTGAACAAGATTTCTCAAATAAGAAAAAACGTCTCGAGCCTCAAACTGAGGCCCTCATCGCTTGCGCCTCGAAGCTTTTGAATAAAATCTGCCAAAGAGTACTACCGTAAAATCTAGCGTATAATACGCATATTTTTTACTCATTTACCTCTTCGAATATCTAGGATGCGTATTATATGCGCGTAATAGAGACAAAATAATCGAATGGGATGCATTTAGGTAGATAAATTCACATGAGCGAATGAAATATTATTTAATATGTTTTTCATATAATTTTTGCAATTTATACTGGTAATAATGATGTTCATTCAGCCATGATAACTACTTACAAGTAGTAGTAGATACTGAATAAGGGCAAGCCTGACTACCTAGTTAAGAAGTTTTGTTTTTATGAAAAGTTTTATTTTTGTGATATATATTTATCTATTTTTATATGCCTATTCACAAAAAAACATGAGTGCATTATACAAGAATATTAATTTTTAAGATAATTGTACTCTTCCAAACGGGTGCATTCTATACGAGATTATACGGTAATACTTTTCTGATGTTCTTTTTTTTAAACTTATCTAATATTCTAGAAAAACTTAATAAATTCCTTGTTCACTACCCATAATTACTTTTATCCTTAAGTTTAAATAATAAAATAAAATGATTTTTCTCTTTTTTCAGAATGGAATAGAACTAAAATCGGTCTCCACCCTTCCTAATGATTAATTAATTAGTGAATATATTTAATAAAAAATGTAAATTAATATATATATTATTAATTTTATTTATTCTCTCTAGAATGTGTAAAGAGATCTAAATATTTAGTTATTTATGCATATTGTTAATGAATAAAAGACATTTTAAATTCAAGATATCTTATTGATATTTTTTATTTATTTATAAGAAAAGATTCAAAAATAGGGCATGTGGGTTGCGTTGTGGATGAATAAAACGAATAGCTTGTATTAACAAGAACAACTTATAAAATTACGTAAAGATACTGTTTGGTTGATGAGAGAGAGAATGATTGACGTGAGCGCGGATTGTGATAGGTAAGTTGAATGTTGGTCTGAGCTGGCACACCTCGGGCTTTATCCTTTTTAACTCCCAGGGTGCTTTTGTTCTTTGATGCTTTTGAGGACCTACGGAATATTCGTTACTTGTAAGAAAAACCCTTGCTTGCATTAGTCATCCTCTTTTTGTTGTGTGCTGCCACAGGCTTTTTAAGGAAGGATTAAAAAACTTTGTTTTAAAATCCCTTTGCATTATTCAAATAATTCACTATCTATTTATTCAAAATTAAATTTTTTTCGATTAGAAATGATGAATTTAGTTCTCTACACCTCTCCTAATAATAATCTCTAGTAGAAAAATAGAAGGTACCATAAATTTTTTGTGCAAGAGAAATTGAATTTAGTGGAATTACATCTGACATTAATTCTTTAATTTTTTAAGGCAAGGCTCGTTATGAATGTTATTTATAAGTTTCACTGAAATTCGTATTTTAATATATTTTTATTGTAATTTTGAAATTTTATAATTATTAAAACTTGTAAAAATAAGTAACGTTTTTATATTTTAAAAATTAAATTTATTTTAATTGATTGATTGGTTTTCTCCAGTTGTTATAAAAAAACAGCATTATATTTTGAGTATGTATGTATGAATGTATAGGCCTATATTTTTATTTTTTTTTTAAATTTTCGGTATTTGAGCCTATATAGACTTGAAACGACAGACAATATATTTATTACGATTCTTGTACTCCATATTTATTTTGATCAAGTGATTTAAATAAATTTTCCCCGTTCTGCCTGGGATCCACCCTCCAAGTCTTTTAAGGTTCAATATTGACGATGTCAGTATCTCCAACCTCTCGGCTACGGGGTGGGAGATATAGGCCTATATGTATTTAAAATTTTTATTTTAATAATGCCATCCAGCTAAAGAAAGAATTTATTCAACTTTTCAATTAGAATATCCAAAAATAACCCTTTAGATATTATTGACCAAACTTTTGTAGTATAAATATCCATTATTTTTGCGTGATAAGAATCATTATAATATAAATAAACTTTTATTTGCTTTTCCTTTTTTTTTCCATAGGAAATTTAAAAGAATCAAAAGCTATATAAGGTTACCTTGAAATAATTTCTCCCTCTAACCGAAACTGTGGGATAGAAGAAAGTAGTAATTTATATGTTATAATGACAGCTATGAAAGTGTCAATTCCAAAAAGACAAGAAGTGTTGCTTCCTTCCTCATGCTATAAATGAGGCCCTGAAGTCTAGCCATACATACTGCTACAAAAAAAAATATTAAATTTTGAGTTCAGCATGACTGTCGATAACCATGGATATTATAGAGGATTTGCTTATATTAAAAAGCAATTTTGAATTTATAATTACAACTTCCAGGAGTTATAAAGTATTTTTCTGTATTTACAACACAAAAATTAAAGTGCCTAGTCTATCTCTGCTTTTGATACTAATAATAATAATAAATTTAAGGAATAGGAAATTTCTTTGGGTATAATAAATCTAAAAACAAAATATTTTTCAATTTCAGCTTTAATCTTGGCATGTCAATAATAAGAAAGATTGGGAAAAATAAAAAAACTTTAATGTAATTTCATTAAATACTCTGACTGAAATAAAAATATGACATATAAACATATGAATATGTTGTTTGTAATGTCTTGAAAGAAAAACTATTTAGTTATTTTAAATAAAAATTAAAATAGATAAAATGAATGTTTACATGGAGAGTATGATTTTAAAGGCCTTGTTTGGCAGCTCGAAGAAGAGGGTATTTGGTTCCCGTGCAGACACCTCTGAAGTCATCAGAACTGACATCAACTATCGCTACTCCACCAAGACCTTTGGTCTGTACGTATGCGGTCTTGTCAATCAAGGCGGGAATATCCTACAAGAGAAAATTTAATAAATTAAGTATTTACAACTCAAAAATCACAATACCTAGTATCTTATACATCTCTGCTTAATACCCATAAAAAAGCATAAATCGGATCCTCATTCTCACATTTTATTATTAAATTTTTTTTTATGGTAGATAAAAATTGTCGTGCTAATAGCTAGGAGAAGGCCTCCGTGGAGGAGTCGGTAGGGTATCGCCGTTCTGCACAGCAGATCGGTGTTCGCATCCGGGGCATGAAGGATTTTTTCACTAAATAAAAATATTTAATGTAAACAAATCCTTAAGTAGGCCCTGGATTGGAATATTGGATTCAATCATAATAGAGCCCTCAGGCAACAATGAGGCTTCATAATTTTTTTACATTCGTATATTTTTTATATACGTTTATTTTATTAAATGTTTCGATAAAGTTGTTTTACCATATTTTTAAATTTGTATTTGATTATCCGGAGGATATCTGGTTCCAATTAGTCTGGGTAATCTAGTTTCTCCAGTAATGTAGTTTAAGAAGAATAGAAGCCAGGAGCAGCCAAACATTTAAAGCTCCTGGATACTTAATGAATGTTTGGGTTAATTCTATTGTACTATTAGTCATGGATTCAATATAAAGTGCCCAGTTATTATATGGGCATAATACATGTGTAGGCAATAAAATTGACCCGAAACGTTTCAAATCATTAAGCATCCAGATGTTAAAAAAATTAGTAAAAGTTTATAATTATCACATTAGCATGAGAGCTATCATAGAAGTTCACTTTGTCCAGTGCTTATTTAAAATATATTAATAATTTTAAAAAATTCATTAAAAAAAGTTTTTAAATAAATTATAATATTTTTGAATAATATTCTAAACAATTTTTAATTAATTTTTTTTAATGCTCAAAAACTTGAGGGGTCAATTTAAATGTTAAAAATTTATAAATAAAAGAAATTTATCATAAAAATAAAAAATAATTTTCAAACAAATATCAAAATAAAATAAATTTGTAAAATATTATTATA
>JAAAKE020094766.1:0-11694 GCA_010014785.2 Anisolabis maritima | reverse complement strand
TTATATTTTATTTTTTTTTCTTATTTTTGTTGATTGTTACCTGCGAGGATGTGATGGGTGGTGGTGGGGGGGGGGGTGGGGCGGTGGGGGGGGGGGGGGGAACACAAAAAATGTTGTTCTTTCCGGACTATAATAATATATACTACTATATAAAAAGCTTGTCTGTCAGTTAGTTCCCTTTTAAAATCCACCAAATTCAAATTAAACAAAAAGAAATATTAAATTTCTCCGGATATTTATTATTTATAAGTAGTCAAAATAGAAATAAAAATGGTTATATATAAGGGACGAAATTTTTTGTTTTGTCTTTTTCGGTATCTGTGACCATTTAGACTCTGTTGAATTAATTGGTAGCCAATATAATTTTAATAAATTTTTGTCGCTCAGGACGGGAAGCGAACCACTGACCTTTGGTCTAGAGCTAGACCTCTACCTCTGCACCAAAGGATCGGGCTTTGTTTCCACTTGCTCTCCAATAAAGTATATATTTAATTTAGGCCCTTGTGAAAATGGTTAATTATAAAAATACAAAAAAGATACTAATTTGCTTGAATAGTCAGTGACCCTCTCTAGAATGGAATATTTCTAAAATAAAAATTTTTCTAACAAGAAGATGAATTTTTGGTCAAAAATTCCAAATTAGCTTAGATATTGCTTGGTCTTTTTCATTAGGAATGATATCAGATTTTGATGCAAAGGAAATCTGCCTCCCTCCTCTCAAGTTTTGCTAATTTAATATAAAAATAGTAAAATTTTGTTAGGTTTTTTTTAAAGGCATTTTTTAAATAAATAATAGACAAATTAATGACTGTTATCAGATTGTATATACGAGTTTTAACCTTAAATATAAATGTCAAGTATGTATACATCTATGAATAACAAAAGTAATTAATCTATCATAAATTAACGTTTAAAGCATTCTCTCTTTTATAAAATTTATTATTATTGCCAGCACCTCAGAGAGGCTAGGAATCCACAAGTTTTTATAAAAGAGGGAGTTCCAAACGGGGACACTCACAAATAAAGTCAGGAAAATTTAAACCAAGACAAAAAATATGCATTTAGATGAGGACCACTATGCCGCTGATAGCAGATTACTTTTTTTACAAAATCTCTAACCGAGGTCTAAAATTATTTGCTCTAAAAAAGAAAATTTTTCATTTTCTCCTCAAAACTCTTGATCTTGAGTTGTATTAGTGGTAAAAAAAAGGCCAGAAAATTTTCTTATTTAATTTAATTCACCAAAATATTTCTTTTATTTTTGCAATTTTTTTACCATTTCCTTTTATGGGAATAGAATCAAAGAAAAAATCGTTCTTTCTCTTTTTGTTAATCTTAAGTTAATGTATAGATACTTGACCTTTAGATACTTCACAAACAATTATTAATTCTTTTTTGATTTTTAATAAACGATGATTTAACTACTTAATTCAAATTAGGAAGTGTTAAAAAATCTACTCTTTTATTTTTATTTCTAAATAGGAAATAGAAAGGGAATTGGTCATGCAACCTTTTATATTGAAATTTTATTAAAAATTGAACTTTGAGGCAAAAAAAGAATGACCTAATCTTCAGGTTTTTTGCATCAAACAAAACACAGAAGAGGTGACAAAATTCAATAAAAGTTTCAAGATAAGTAACTGTTAATGTCTAAATTTCGTGCAGATCATATTTATCTTGTGGGCACTGGGATGGCGGCTATTTATGCTTCCTCCAATGTCAATAAATATATCACCAGTCCAATTATAAGGAATTCTCCTTTAGTTAATTTTATTTATAAGCTGTGAATTTCATTTGGATTAAGGAAGGAGGCAAATTGCAATTACCAATTGTGACTGAATACGAATTAGGCTATTTGTAATACGAATCTACGATTTTTAGCATGAAATGTCATTCTATCAGTCTATAGACAAGAACCGATTATTAAAAAAATTTATATTACTTAAAGTTATCAATTTGCTTTCTTTTTGTTCAAATTCGTCTGGAAAATTGCGGTTTATTAACGATATATCACTTAATTTTATTGAGAGACATTTCATGATTGTATGAAGTTCAGTACTAAGCCATAATAATTAGTTTATTTCAGAGCGATCCTTGACTGAAGATCAAAAATTATCCTTTTTTTTTATTTAAATTATTTTTAGAAGATAATATTATAGTTCTCATATTCTAGAAATCAGGAGTTATTTAAGAAAGTTTTTAGGCTTATTTTCAACTGGCTTATTTTTTTAATAAGAAACTTTAACAATTTTTCTTAGTTCATGAACACTTAAATAATTATTATTAAAAAGTGAAGTTTCCTAGAAAAGTATATTAAAATTTCACTAAGAAATATTTTTAAAATTTTAGAAATGTTTTAAAATTTGTCATATTTTCTTTAAATTAATAGATATTTTAAATAAATTTTTATCAGTTAGGAGATGAAAGGAAACAGTGACCCTTGGATTAAGAAACATAGAGCCTTGTTTCTATTCCAAGGAAATAGTTTGTAAACGAATAGATAAAAGAAAAAAGAAGTCCATTTACTGCAACACTACCTCTCTCTCTACTAGTAGAATCACCAGAGAGGCTTCAAAATTAAATGTCAAAAAACCTATAATTAATGACCAATATTATATGACGAATCTTGGCACCTCGGGTGTGGCTCACTGGGGGGCGGAGTCCTCCCGGAATCTGACCCTGATCCCACGAAGTTTGAAGTATACATACAAATCATGAAGTATATGGACAGAGAGAGAAATCTCGTGTCAAGGTTGAGGAGGGCAAAAAACAGGCAAGGTCCTCACTTTTGCATCGGCATCTAATTGCCTATCAACATGCGCTTGTTATTTTGTTTCCAGAACAAACGAGGACATCTTTGAAAGGAAACCACTTTAATTATAAATATTACTGCAAGGAAATAAAGCCAATAAAGGGAAAATAAATAAATTTTGCCTTCAAAATAACAATTGAGGATATCTATTATAACTAAATTAAGATATTTAATTTTACCACATAATTACTACCCAGATTCTACAAATTAGGAGTAATTTAAGAAGGTTTAGGCCTGATTCAAAAACATTTCTAAGAATATCTTGAATGGCGCTTACTTTTAGTAAATTAAAAATCTCCTAATTTAAAATTTTTCTTTAGTGCTTAAGCTATTTTTCTTAGATTTTGAACGCTTAAATAATTCTTATTAAAAAGCAAAATTATTCAGAAAAGTGTCAAAACTTCTTTCTTCGAAATGCTTTAAAATTTTCTTTGAAATATTATAAAATTTTTATACGGTTTTGTGGAGTTATGACCTTCCTCTCCCAAACAAAACACCAAAGCCCGTTTCTTTAAACATTTCACCTTCTTTAACTCACCCCCAACATAATCCCCAAGTGTAAGTGTCCCTTAAGAAAGGAATTTTAATAAACATATATTTTTATTAAAAAATATAATTCACTTCATTTTAAAAAACAAATTTTTTTCAAAATCATTTATTTTGATCTTTATTTCACAACCCCATCAAGAAAAATTTCTGGGCTCTTCTCTGATTCGAGATGTTTTTAAATTTTCTAAGAAATTTTTTATTTAATTTATTCATAAATTTCGTTTGATTAAAAATAAAATTTCTAAATATAAATTTTTGCAATCGCAAAATTCAAGTTAGACAAAGCAATAAAAAAATAAGATTTGTAACCAGAGAAAATATGACATTTAGATATTTTGATGGATAAGCACGATTTCTGCTCTCTATATTTCATGTCTGTATGTTTAAAGACACGTTTCCACAGACTTTTTGGATTTTTTTTTCATTTACTTTCTGCCTGTCTATTCAACCTTTTTTACTTAAACCTAGCTAAATTAATTTAAAGGTGGGGCGGGAGCCTTATGAAAGACCCTCAAGAATAAAATTAATTAAAAGCAATATATTTAAGTCTACTTTTCACCGAATTAAAAATTTTCTCAAGGAAATTGTTTCATGTTCATTCCTTTTTTGGGAAAAGCCATCATTGTTCTTTGTACTAAATAGTTAAATATGGAAGAACAACGACATTAGAGTACGCCACACTAATTGATTTTATAATTAAAATAATCATTAACACAGTTAATTTCCCCGCTAATTTCTTCCATCGTTCATTTCACATTAAAAGAAGAAAGTACCGGAGACTTGTAGCGCATATCGAAAGTCCCGTGACCATACTTGGCAGAAATATTTTACTTACATAGTCTGATGTGCACTCATGCGAAAGAGGAACTTTATGCTTGGAGATAATTATATTTTATACTTTAAATAAACGAAAGGAGTGAATGAGCTCTACGAATCCAAATATGTAGACCTCTTCTTGGCTCTCAAAGCACGAAAAGAAGTTAGTTGCCTTGTATGCAATTTTTAATTATTTTATTAACAAAGCACAATTATATTTTTAAATTTTAATTAATAAAAGTATTGTATATTAATTAGTATAAGTTGTAATTAAATGATAATTGGTGTCATTTAGTTAATTAATTTCATAAACAGGAGACTTTTTTAAATATGTTTTTCTTTGAATTTTTCTTCGGTTTATAAGGGGAGGGGTGGGGGGGGATAGATAACATCAAAGTTTTATAAACAAAATTTAACTTTTTCTCTTTAATTAAAAAATTTATTTCTTTGAATGAAACAAACTACAAATGATGAAATTTTCTTCACAGGATAAAAGAGAAAAAGTAAACCAATTGTATTCTGCAAAATATTGAAAAAAGAAATATGAGGATTGATTGGTTGATAGATTTAATCGTGTCCAAACTCATTCAATTTATTTAGTATAGTGGTTCTCAAAGGATAGACAACTCAAATGCCCAAATCACTAAAGGAATTTTTTATTAATTACTCTAAAGCGGACCACACTTGGTCATTTTGGTTTCTTCTTTCTTCGAACGAATTTAAGCACTCCATGGTACAATATTACATAAATTGATTAGATGAGATATATCATTAGATGAGGCATCGTTCATTTACACCTCTCTGAACTTCACAGGCCCCCAAGAAAAATGGAATTTTGAATGAAAAAATGCACTTTTTTCTTCTGGCTAACTTAAAATAAAACGTACTTGAATTGGTCATATTTATTTTTCTTGTACACACCTCGCAAAAAAGCATAACAATTTCAAAACTAATTACATAATATTTTCCGGTTTTAATCGCTCCTCTTTCCTCCTCTCTCTTCATCTAGTGATTTAATTACAAACCTCATCAGGCCAGTCGGAGGCCGCTGCTGTGCGACCCCATCACCCGGGCCTGCACGTGATCTGGTTAAATTCAAGTTCAACCCGAGACCTCAAGGCCTCCTGGGTGGTTAATATTTAATGACCATCAGAATCAGGAGCAAGCAAGAAATAAATTCCTGAATGGTGGTCCAGGCAGGCCTTGAGATGACAATTGGCATATTCGCACGATTGCTTCACACTCTCCAATGCCGATTGTTATTGCTGTATAATGGCCTGGGTTAATTAAGATGTAAATTAAATTAAAGCCATTTAAATAAATAAATATAATAAACATTAGAAAATACTAGGAAATACCAAATAGACAACATAAATGAAATAATATCTAATCATACAAAACGGACATAGTTAGGAATATATTTTTAAATAAATATCCTAACAAAGTAGAATAACATAGATGTATTCTTTTTCTAAAATTAGTTGTATAAGAACAAAAAAAAAATTTTTTTTTAAATTATATCTTTATGGACCTATTATAGTAATTTTTCTACAAATATATTTGTCATACTCACAGACTATATCTCAACCATCGACAATCTAATATGGTAAGTCCACATTACAAAGCTGTGTTTTTGATGTTTCAGAATATTTGTTGAGAACTTGAAGGCGAAATTTTTCACCAAGTCATTACTTCTGCTAGTATAATAAAAATTAAGATTTTTAACTTTAAAAGCCATTTAGATATTAGAAATTTTAGTAAATTTTTAGGATAGATCTTCTCTTATAAAGACTACATTCAAAAAACCCAAAAAATCTACTAAAATTTCTAATATCTAAATGGCTTTTAAAGATATTATTATAAGAGCAGAAATAATAATGTGAAAAATTTTGCTTCAGGGTCTCAACAAATCAGTACTTCTAAAACCTCAACTTCAGCTATCTGCACGTGCGTGAGAGTGCCTATGTCACGCTTTTCGCTTCAAAGATACAGCCCACAAATATGAAGAGATTTCGATGAAACTTGATAGCTAGGCTGGTACTGATTAGTTTTTGAGATGTCGGAAAACCCTAATTACCTAATCATATAATTTTTTATGTCCATCATATCGAGACCAGATAGGATTTTATTGTCATCTTATTGGGACCTATAAGCATAATTTGTCCCTCAGCTCATTTGTGGGTTACTTTCGTATCTTGCCTCCTCAAATTATTAATTAATATTTTGAAGAAACTTGATATCTATTTAGAAACTTGATATCTATTTTCAGACTAATCCTCTATTCTGCGGATAAATTTTGGGGCCTAGGAGAAATTAAATAATACCAATTATTTGAATTCCTTTCTTTTCTGAGATTGAATCATACAGCAAAATTTCATACGTTTCAGCATTATCTTTAAGTTACAATTTTTGGACTCAATCAGACTTATTGAGGGATACTTTACTTGTATGTATTTTCTTTCGAATTTCCCGCTCCCGCTTACCTATCTATAAATACTTTTTTCTAAATTTCAATTCAATTCATAGTTCCGTAAGGGCCTACTTTCCTAATTCCACATCACAAGCAAAGCATTCTACCCACATAAATTTACTTTATTCCTTTTCAAATTTCCTCTGTTTTTATATCCAAGCCGGCCATCTAGCTAATTCTACTTATTTATTTCTTATTCTTGTCTATTTTAAGAAGAATAAGTCATTATTCTTATATACAAAAACGTTAATTATTCCCTACCTCAATATTCAAATGGAAAATGATAACATTTGAGAACAACGATATTTGGTTATGGTGAGTTTGATTTATAGATAAGCAATTAAATTTAATGATTTCACATATTCAAATAGTATAATTACTATAATGTAAATAATAATTAAAACAAGGAAGAAATGACTAATCATTGTTTAATTAATCAATTTTTGATATCTATCATCTAAATATCTTGCCATAAGTTCTCTTTCAAGAGTATTTTATGTAAATATAACATAAGGAAATAATCGTTTCTTATATAATAAAAATAATTTTTTTAATTTTATATTTATAAATTCTATAAATGTAAAATTTTTTTAACACAATTTGACATTGAAATTGACTTATATTAATGATTACATGATTTTTAAATGAGCCTTTCTCAGATTAAACCGGACGCATGGATATGTGCCAAAGGGGGAGCTCCGACCCTCCCTAAACTTGGACCCATTCTTTTTTTTTATCCATTTTAGGTTAAAAAAAGTTAAAATTAAGTCACGCTGTCATCTTCTTTAGAAATAGTAGTAGAATTTATATGTATAAGGAGATATTTGGAGTCCTTTATTACTTTACTTTTATAAGGGAAAAGTGAGAGGGGGAGGTTCACATTGAAAAGGGTTGTGCACATTGTACTTCCCAGCTAAATTTTTATTTAAGAAATTCAGCCTAATTTATTCAATTTGACACATATAATATATTAATATATACTAGCCCACATAAAAGTAAATGGGCAACCTGTATCTTTGGTTTCATTGATAATTCTAAGACCTACATGAAATGAAATCCGAAAATAATAAATTTAATAATAAGAAAAACATTACGAAATTTAATGATTTTGAATTTCATGTAAAATTTCTAATTATGCATTAAGTTTGATCCAAAGATACAGGTTGCTCATTTACTTTTATGTGGGCTAGTATATATTAATATATTATATGTGTCAAATTGAATAAAATAAATAATCATTTTTCACCTTTCACAATCTACACAGCCATATCATTCCATCTGAATTTTTATTTAGAAAAAAAAAAAAAAAAAAAAAAAAAATAGGGGAGACGTATTATGCCTGTGTCCAAAGTGTCGAGTCCTGAGACAGAGGGGTTTCAATGGAGCAGCGCACACTTAATAGCCCTATCTGTTGTTGGGTCTACTCTACTGGAGCCAATATGTCTCAGGATTCAGGACACTGGAGGCTCGTGATCACCCTACCTAAAATGTCACAAATATTTATTACCTTTGATCTCTTGAATACTCTCTTTCCTTTTCTTCCGAAAGATATTTCCACAAACGTATTTATGATAAACTAAAAATATTTTATGGTTATTACATTTCATTCGTATTTTTTTGATTGGCTGCTTGTCAGTGGCTGACAAATAAATATTGCGGGTTGCTCGATGGCTAGAGATTCCAATCAATCATTTTACCTTTCAGAATTGACTAATAGAGGAAGAGATGTAAAAGTAGGGAGGGGGGAGGCGAGCAATCGAAAAAAATATTTCAATTACGACATAGGTATATTAAATAATAAATTTTATTGTGATATGGCCAATTTTTTTTTTGTATAAAAGATCATCTAAGGGGAAAATAAACTGGTGTGGCTCCAACAAAAACTTTTTTTTTAAAGTATTTTTCAGCATCTGAGGTCATTTGGACTCCGTCCTTATTTAATTCAAATTGGTAGCTAATATAATTTAAATAAATTTTTGTCACTCAGGATGGGAAGCGAAACGCTTTGGTACGTGAAGCCAGATCTCTACCTCTGCCCAAGGAGCAGGGCTCCCAACTTCCATTTGGTCTGGTATCTAGGCAAAAATGTGTTCATTAAACCTCCATTATGGGATAGACTAGATCAAATTGAGATTTATGTCTGAAGCTTAAATATGAAATTTCTTATAGATTCGTTAAACCTAATAACCCCCCCCCCCTAAAAAAAAAAAAAAAAAAAAAATTTACATTTTAGCAAAAACATGAAAAAAAAATAATAAATTTAAATGGAATTTATAAGAACTACTTGTAAAAAAAGGAAAACCTACTCTAAAAATCAAACAAGAAAAAATTTTAATTGTCCCCCCTCCCCCTCCCCAAATTCTGTTCCCAAATAAAAATTCGTGGTAAGCCTACTTCATGCTTATTAATAAAAAAAACTCAAGAAGTCTAAATTGAAATGCTTACATCCGCCTTAATAACAGACTATTAATAAAAATCGCCATTAAAAGTCATTGTTGAGTTTGGAATATTTGGTCTCATATAAATTTCTTTCATCTCCTATCTTTTTTAGAGCTATTCTCTGATAAGGCCCCTCATAAACCTGGGATTGGTTTCGTTATTTAATTTAATTTAATAATATCATCAGACATTTCGTTACCGTGAAATATTTGAGTATAAATTTGGTTGAAACTTAGCATAAGTTTCTTTTGTTATTATAGCAGACATAACAAAACGTTTCAAATAATATATACTCAAATATTGCATGTAAGACCTGATGATGTTATATTAAATGCGAAATGAAATACCTCGAAATTCTTTATTTATTTACTTAACCTGGCGTTAATCATTAATTTCATGAGAGCCCGCTGCTTTTACACCAGATTAACTAATATAACCTACTCTAGCCAGACACTATTGTGACGACTTGGCATTTATTTTATTTTACATAATAAATTTAATCAAATTTAATTAATCACTCAGATACAGCATTCGAAATGGACTGTCAGAATAGGATATAGTGAAAAGAAATAAAAAATAAAAAACACAGTGAGAGTCAATTTATAAACTTAAAAGAATTTGTAAATTTAAAATATTTATTTGGCTATGACAGAGTGAATGTCGGCTATTCATCAAGTTCGACGTTGGCATTTGGTTTCTGTAACGACAATACAGACAGACAGACAGACTCGGTCGGGGCTTGCAATAAATTAACTCCTGTATTGAAAGAGAACCGACTAATAAATTAACTCAGCTAAAAGAGGGAGTGGGGGAACGTTTTTGTCTTTTTTTTTCTAGTAGAAAAAAAATCGAGGTCGGGTCTTCTTATGACTCGAACTCTTCACACTTCACTGCTCACTCTATGAATGTTTATTTTTAAAATATTTATGTAAGCTAGAGGATGAGGTTTACCCCACTTTTGGTTAACAGTACAAGCAGGGCTGAAAAAAAGAGCTTTCAAAATTGGGATCTAAGACGTCTTCGTACTAGATATAAGGAGTATTGATTAGAGGGAAAGAATCCTTTTTTTTTTTTTTTTTTTTTTCAATAGGTTCAGAATTTACTTAGTTTCGTTTTTGAACGTGAAGTTGGGTGTTGGTGCTAAAAAAAAACGAAATTTCCTAAATTCTGAAACTATTCCTATTAAAAATGGAGAGAATCCACTTTATTAATATTATTTATTTTTTGGAATCCTCAAATAATAATACAAAAATAATATCATACGAATTTATTAATAGTAACAAGATGAAATGGAAAGCAAAGTAATAATATACAAAAAGAAGAACTCCAGCCTTTCGGACTCATTAATAGAGATAAAAATTTATGTGCTAATTGACTAATCTTTTGAACTTGAAGAACTAAAATCGAAGCGTGGCTCACTAATAAACATATCTTGGCCTAAAACTTTTTGTATGTGTTTATAATTTGAAATTATATTTTTTGAAACATTCCTTTAAATATACCTATATCTATTCACTGGATCAAATAAAATTGAAGTTATTGATGAAAAATATTTTATTATTTAATTAAAATTTCATTATTTTAATTATTTTTTTCGTAAACCAACTGATCCTTAGATTTTTTATTTGTTGAAAAAAATTGCGTCCTGGCGACCCAAACTTGCTTGGCGCCAGCGATCCTAGTGGTGGCATTCTTTACTCTAATATAAGGCTGTGGATAATCAAAATTTGACTTTTTGTCCCTCTCAAGGGCCACGTTTCAAGAGTAGACTTCGCTTCATTTCCTGAGCGATAAAATTTTTCTAATTTTTATTGGCTCAAATGCCGAATAAGAATTTTAAAAAATTTACAATTGTTTTGCGAGTATATTTTTTTGCTGGTAGTTCGTTAGTATAAAAAAAAATAATTTTATCGACCTTCTTAAAGATGAACTAAAATATCGACCAGATCAAATTTAAACAAAGTAGGAGCTGAATATATGAAATCAAGGGCCGTGGAAGGCAGCCAAATGAAAAACAGCAAAATTTAAAATATCTTAAGCAAGATTGCTTTATTTATTTGGCTGTCCTCACTCTAAGATCATATTAACTTCACCACAAACAAGAAATATATATTCTTTTTAAAACTTTATATACAAGAAAAATTTCCCAGCGATTTTATCAAATCCGATAATGAGATCGAAATTGATAAGACTATCAATGAAATAAAAACAAAAAAAAAAAGAGCGCGAGGTCAAAAATTTGACACGATCACTCCAACATAAAAAAAAGATGATGTAAACTTTCAATTGATTGATATTTTAAAAGGAGGGGGAGGGGGAAATGATATTAAAAGAAGAGGGATCACACAAAAGCCCCCCCCCCCCTCGCTCCTTTTTAAATAGTTTGAAAATTAAGCTATTCATTCGCTTTTTCAGGGTCTCTTTGACTTAGAAAGTATTATATTCATTCAATCTTGGAATGACCTAATTGATGACTGGCTTTAATCTCGAAACGTTATTCAGGCCTCGAAATGTCGTCAAAAACAATTCCCCTTTGAGAATAGAGAATTGGGAGGGGGGAGGGCTTTGAGCTAAGGCCGCTTGATTAATTTCTCTCTAAAGTAAACAT
>JAAAKE020094755.1:0-19819 GCA_010014785.2 Anisolabis maritima | reverse complement strand
AAGAGAAAAAAAAATACACGTTAAATCACAGCTTTTTTCGAGATAAATAAAATTTTTGTCCGTGAATTATAAATATAAAACCTAAAAATGCTAAAAATGGAATCTGGAGGAAATTAAAGAAATTAATTTTGGTAATTCAGTGAATTTAGTCACGTGATACGGATTAGGAGGAGGCTTTTCTATTTGCTGACTTAATGTGACATCACAAACCCGCAATTTTTAAAATATAATAAGCGATCGAGAGGGAATAATTAGAACCAACCCCATCCTGAGGCCTAAAATTTAAAGGTATTCCAATAGGATTTTTAAAAGTTTTTTTCGGCATCAGAGACCATTTAGACTCTGCCCTTATTTTTTTATATTAATTGGTAGTCAATATAATATAAATACATTTTTGTCAGTTCGGGAAGAAAACCATTGACCTTTGGCACGTAAAGATCTTTACTTCTGCACTTAGGAACATGCTTTCAATAGATTATTTAAATAAATTGTCAATATTGAAACCTTAAAAGCCAAGGATGTGCGTTAGTCAGATGAATATTTAAATCAATTGGATACCAATTGATATAAATAAATATGCTTAGATAATACATATATTAATTGTAAGTCTTCGGCATCTGAAACTATATAGTTCTTATTTATTTAAATTAATTGCTAGTCAATATAATTTAAATATATTTTTGCCGCACAGGACGGAAGTGAGCCACTGACCCTTGCTTTAACAGGTCACAAATTTATATTTGTAATTTTTTTAGTCTATATATTCTCAGATGCAGGAGATAAAAAATTTTTTCAGTTTTTTGTTAATCATCAAGTTAATTATCAAGTTGTTTTTTTTTTTTTTTAAACTCTTGGGCCTCTGAAGCCATTTACTTAGTCTTTTTTTAGTCTTTTCGACACACCCCTTGGCTTTGAAGGTTGTCAATGTTTTCTTTGTTTAGCTTCTCCTTAAGACCTAAAAAAAGTAGCTTCTTGTTAATATATATATATAGATAAGTGTCTGCCGCGCTGTTTATATTTACTTTCACTTTTTTGTCTTGTTCATGGAATTTTATTCAATACAGGAACAATAGATTTTATTCAGGGGCTCACTCACATCTAGCGAGTATATTATCATGAATCACCTGAGACAAGACTGGTATTTCTTTTATGCCAGCCTGATCCTCTTCTAGCTTTAGCCCATGTGACTTTGATTTCCTCCCGATTCTTTAAAAAAGTTTATTTTTTCTCGTAAATTGTAATTTAATGCTTTTTCTCTCTGACTCATGCCGACCCCGAAATACGGAATTAATGGCAAAATAGTTGAAGAAATATGAACAATAAATCAAGGCAGATAGGATAAATAAGGATTAGAAAAGAAAAAGATGATGAAAATAGGAAGTAAATGTCAATGTTAAGTTAATTTTTGGGAGATTTTTTTCAGTCATATAGACTTATTTTCATTGTTCTACCGAAGATGGAATGGTTCAAATGGCTTTTTGCTATCTCTCTTACACAGAAATGCTTTGTACACTAAAGTGCAGGGAGGAAAAAAAGGAAATGTTTTGGGTTGTCCTGAAGATTTTAGTTTATTTTTATTTTAGTTTTCCACAAATATAAATAAGTTAAAAAAAAAAGAAAAAGAGATACAGTAAGAATATGATAGGGTATAATGAGGATCTTTTTGACCTAGGTCTTCCGTCTCTTCAAGGGTGAAAATTTTCAAGGAAAAACTATTCGGGGGTGAAGCAAGTTTCTTTTCCTTCGCCAAAATAAAAATAAGCGTCAACAAAGATAATATTAAAATATTATAATTTTATTGTAGGTAATGCTTCTTATACCCTGGAAATTTTCCTGGCAAGGGGGGTTCAACCTGCTAATTCGCTGCTAACACATCCAGGCTTATTACTAGAGAATAATGACTAAGCATAATTTATTGTGTCGTTACGGGTTTTATTTATTCATATAAGGAAATTGAAGATTGCGGATTGATCCTTTCAAAATAAAAGATCACATCATGAGAACAAAATGAATTAAAATAAATAAGTGAATTTATTTTTAGATTTTTAAATTTAACAATAAACAATATAAAATATAATCAAAAAAAATATAAAATTTTATACTAATTATATATAATTTAATTTTCTAAAGATCTTAAAATATTATGAATTGAATTTATCTCTTTTTTCAGTCTAGTAATCTAGAAAAGAACATCAGCATTAATAAAATGAAATTTAATAATATTAGATAGATATTACCTTGTTAGCATAATCATTTTTGGCTTTTTCTGAGGCTTTAATCTTAAATCCAGAAGAATTTTGAATGTCTAGATATTTTCTAAGAGCTATATTTAATTTTTCTTCTTTTTTTAATAATTTTTCTTTTTCATTCTGAAAATCTTTCTAAAAAAATCATCGATTATTTAATATATATTATTTATCCTCAAATATATAGAGTATTAAAAAAATTGAGAGGAAAAATTTAATGTTAAGTGCCTGATAAAATAATAATTCTAGTTTTTGTTACCTTGAGGTTAAAAACTACCATGCAATCTTGATTCAGCCTTTCCTTAAACAGATCGTCTGAATGTTTATCATTAATTTTTAAATTTTTTATTCCAGTTAGTTTTGAAATTATATTTTTGTATCTTTCAAATAAATTTCCATTTTTTTCAGAAATGATATAAACTAAAAAATATACAAGAGCATAAAAAATTTTGCATAATGCTAGAAAAAACAAAAAGTCAATCTTTTAGGCTAATATTAATCATTTTTTTTCCTACATATTTAATAGTATTATGAATGAAGGTCGGGACTCAAGGATTCAGATCTGGTGAGTACATGGATAGCAAACACCAATTACCCGAGTTAAGAATGGCTAATCTTTTTCCCCTCCCTCCACATCAAACTTGTCAGGCTGACTTGGTTTCTCTCTTTTGGACTTATCTATAATTTTATACGCAGAAAAAGGCATGGGTAGAAAAAGATGAATGAAGTTCTGTTTTATTAGTTAATTCCTTTATATATTATATTAACTGCTAGAAAACAATTAATTAATAAGGAGGCTTTCAATTTATGGGTGTAGTGGTCCAATAAATAGTTTGAATTGTATTGTAATCTGGAGAAGTGGCATAACAGTCGCTCAATTTGTCACCTTAGACTGGCTCCTTTGGTCCAATTATTTCCCCCTCGAATTTTATTTTCTCTTTGTTTTTCAGAGATAAAAAAATAGCAAATAAATTATTATTTTTATAAACAACTAGTCTTGTAGCTAATTTTCTCATTAATCTTTTTTTTTCCTTTTTGGAATAGAAAGAATATGAGTCCAAAGTTATCTAAAGGGGTGAAGGGCAAAAAAAACATTTTAAAATACTACCACCTTAAGCTCCTTATAAAGTACCCCTTATAATTGGAATAACAAAAAACCAAATATAAATTGAAAAATACATATTTCTACGTAAAACGGTGTGAACTCTGGTTTGATCGTCTATGATTATTTATGATTTTATATATAAGATAAAATCTTTGTAAAGGCAGGAAAGATTGAAGAGTTTTTTCGAATAAAATTTGTTCCAAATAAAATTGCTAACAAATTTTATCGAGCGATGTTGTTGGCTAAACTTACTGTTTTTAAAGAAAAACTTAAAATATCACCCGAAGCTTCATATAAAGTACTCCTTAGATTTGGAATAGTGAAAAATTCCTCTTATTAGGAGCATTAGTTTTGAGAAAAACATTATTATATTTAGAGGAGTGTGGCGAGATTGTCTATTATATGTTATTATTTTATATATTGAGATTACCTTCAGATTCTTTGTTTAAGTTGTGAATGACAAGTAGCTTTCTTAAACTATCCCTTAAGAATAAAACAATCTCTATTTTTTCTTCGAGTTCTAAATCCCTATATTTAGACCACTAAAGAAAAAAAATAAATAAGAACAAATAAATAATTTAAATAACATAATATAACAGTTGTTAATCATAATAATAATAATAATAATAATAATACCTCTGCATCAATGGGATAGGGATGAATCATAACACTGGGAGGTTCTCCTATTAAATTTGGAAGGCGATGATAAAGCTCTTCTGTCACAAAAGGCATAAATGGACTTAAGGCTATAAGTCCAGTTCTTAGACATTTCAGAAGAACTCGGCTAGTTTCCACAGCTTGTTTATTTCCAATTTTCTTAATGAGATCTAATTTCGTTGATTCCTATAAAACAAGAATTTGTTAAATATAATGGAATAATAATGGAAATTATTAATACTTACTAAATATAATGAACAAAATTCTTCAATGAAATATTTTCTAAGATATATCGCCGCTTTGTGAAATTCTTTATGAGTTAATGATTTGTTAACATTGTGCACCATGAATGCGAGTCGACTTGCAATCCATTTATTTAGACCTGAATGAGAATTTTTTTCTTCAAAGTTATTAAAACTCGAGTCCCAATCATCTTTAAGACATTCTTCAATTCCATGTCGATCCAAATAATTATGAACATAACGCGAAGCTTGCCATAATTTATTACAAAAGTGTCTGTTATTAATACACTCTAATGTATTGAAACTTATTGTCTTATCTGTGAAAAAAAATATTTTAATCATATTTTTTAGAATTATTATTATTTAAATCTTAAAAAAATCAATAAGTCAGCTCACTTCTTAAAAAATAATTATGCTTATTAAGAAATGGAAAATTCTTAAAGCCCGCCCAACCAAGAGGGACAGTCCATTTGAGCATCCATGATCTACGAGTTGCGACTACAACTTCTTACAACGACTATAATTTCCCATTCTTTTTATCCTTAAATAAGCCTAGAAAGGGGGAGAGGGAATTCAAAAATAATTTTAGATGTTTGAAATTCACACCACATTCTACTTTCCTTCCCTTTTTGAGTGTCACTCTTGGTGGGACTATACATTTTTTCTAAAAAATTTAAATTTCGAATTTTTTGTGATCGAATTATTTCTAGAAATAAATAATAAAAAACGAATATAATATTTTATTGAGTGATTTGATAGTTTCTATTAAAAACAATTCATCAGAATTATCTCAGGTATTAGAAGAATAAAAAAATAAGTTATAAATAACTTACTAGTGACATTATAACAGGATAAAGTAAAACGTAACGCATCTGTTCCACATTCAGGAATTCCGGAGGGATATAATTCTTTTTGATTGTCGATAGCTTTGGATAATTCCTCACCTGATATTAAATGAGATTCATAGGAATCTAACACTTGGGAGTGAAGTTCCTATATAAAATTTTTTAAATATTGATAAATTATAAAAAAATTTCATTAGTTCTAAAATATAAAATTAGTTGAAACAAATTTTTTTATAAGGAATTTAATATTTTAGTTAACTACATTAATTAGAAAGATCGTGCAGAAAAAAAATGTAAAATTGCAAATTCTTTAGTGGCGAAAGGCGATGGATTATAAAAATAAATAAATAATAATGAATTTATATAATACTCTGAATTCATTAATTAATCATTTTTAAAATTGTAATTAATTTAAACATTTTTTATTTACCTGAAGATTAATTCCATTTATTATATGTTCGGGCAAGACAAGATTCCCAAGACTTTTAGACATTTTTCGACCAAAAGAATCAATCACCATTCCATGCAAAAATATATTCTGAAAGTAAAATGAAAATTTTAAAACAAATCTAATAGATGATATTAAAAATAAAGTGAAATTTGTAAAAATTTGAAATTATTATTAAATAATTGGGTTATGTTGGCATTACGTACTTTAAATGGTAATTGATCGTTTAGTTCTAATGAAAGCATAACCATTCGAGCAATCCAAAAGAATAATATATCATGTCCAGTGTCAATCATCGAAAATGGAAGGAATTTTCTTAAATCATTCTTTAAAAAAAAACATTATTATCAAAAAGTGTGAAAAATATAAAATATAAAATAAAATCCTAAGTACCATTTTTGGCCAGTCACAAGCAATAAGAGGAATAAGACCCGAAGAAAACCAAGTATCAAGAACATCTTCATCTTGCTTAATTTCAAGTTGTTGGGAATTTTTAATTCCAAATTCACTCAGTGCTTTTTGACGAGCCTCTTCTTCGTTACGTGTAGCAAAATAGAGAGTTTTAGAATTTTTATTTCCTTTGTCTTTACAATGATAAACAGGGATTCGATGACCCCACCAAATTTGTCTTGAAATGCACCAATCCCTGAAAATTATTAATTAAAATAATAATTTTTATGCATAATTTGGGATTAAAAAAAATTAATCATGAAATTAATCATATTTCTAAAAAAAGTAACATTTCTTTTCAATTGATCAAATACATAAAAGAAAGAATAGATTATAATACCTTATGTTAGACAGCCAATTAAACCATTCTTCTTCATAAATTTTCGGCTCAATGGTTAAAGAACCTTTAATTACGTTTTCTTTGGCTTTAGCTGCCATTTCTTTGCAAGATAGGTACCTTAAAAATTCAAAAATAAAAATGTAAAAGGGATAAAGTATCGAATTATAATATTAAAATTAATAAATAAATTTTGATTTGTTGAGAGCTTTTAAAGAAATGCTGATTTATTTAAAATAAGGCTGCTTGGAGTTAAAACAGTTAAAGTTTCTTCCTTTATTTTGGTTCATATTTCTTTTGAACCAACATGATAAATACTAAAAAGGTCAATTAAAAGTTTTTTGATTTGTAGTTAATAAATTGGTCATTTTTTCGCTTAATATTACCATTGAGGTTTGACAAGATATTCTATCACATCTCCAGAACGTGAGCAAAAAGGTACATTTACTTTGTGATTCTTAATTGAACGCATTAATCCTAATTTTTCAAGAGTCATAATCACTTCATCTCGGGCCTCATATCGTAACAATTCCTAAAAATAAAAATAATATATTATACAGAAGACTCCCTGCGAAGTCCAGAGAAATAAAGAGAGATAGAAAAGTCATAGGATTTGCCTTCTCCCACTCTCAGAGGAATCGTAGTGTAACTTAAAGGAACTAAAGGAAAAGAAAGAAGAGGAATCTTTTGGAATGAGGATAAGCTTTTTAATTTCCCAAAATGATTTATGTATAAATCATTAACCAACTGTTATTCAGAAAAAAAATTATAGAATTCCAATTAAAAAAAAAAAATTTTTTCCTCATTGGTATTCCACATTAGGGTATTTATTCCACAGGGACTTATCAGGAGAGCTCGTCCCCACTTTCACCCTTAAAAAATAATTATTTCTAACATTATCCAATACAAAGTAATCGTACTCTATTTTCTACATAATTTCCTGAAATAATATAATTTCTAATAATTTTTTAAATGAATAAAAATATTTACATCAAATTTGCCAGCATTTATAATTCTTCCTTTCTCATCCATTATTGAAATCAGAGGTAATTTATGCCTTTTTCCAATTTCAAAATCAACTTGTGAATGAGCAGGTGTAATTTTAACAGCACCTGAAAAAATTATAATTATATATAAATACTTATTTATGATGATCAAAGAAAGATTTCCTTTTCTTAAAGAAAACACACATTAAATGAGCAATTATATATATATATATATATATATAAAATTTTGATTTTTGGAAGAAAATATCCTAAGGGACTTACAATTGTTGTGTATGGATACCAATTAAATACAATTTCTGATGTTTCGCTCATTAAATTTATATTCTAATAATATAAATAAGTATACCTGTTCCAAATTCAGGATCAACACTCTCGTCCAAGATAAGTGGAAGAGTAATATCTTTACGAAAAGGATGTGAAAAATGTTTGCCAATGAATTTATGGTATCGATTATCATTGGGATGAACTGCAATGGCTACATCTCCTAGCATTGTTTCAGGTCTAGTAGTTGCAACTATAATTTCCTCCTCTACAATTAAAGAGTATAAATAAAATTATTACAAATTTTAAAGACCTTCAAAGAAGAGAAAATAAATAATAATATTTTGCAAAGTGATAGTAACTAAATAGGTATATTGGCCATGCGTGTAGTCCTGTAGGTGGATTAAGAATTAATATCAATCAATGTTAGGGAGGGATGGCGGGTTAAAACTAAATATATATATTTATGGATTAAGAAATTAATTCACTAATTTCAGCAAAGGATCCTCAAAAAAAAAAATTCAAAATTGAGACGTTACTGTTAATCTTCAACTATTTGAAATATACACACAGATATATATAAAACCTTTATAATATATATATATATATATATATATTACACATACATGCTGACCACGTTTGGGCATAAATACAACTATCAAATTGGAGTGAAGATGAACAAGTAAACCTCGTTCGAAATTTTGAATTTTTATTAAGCATCCAAAGGCTGCCTTTTTTTATGATAATTACAACACAACAATAACTCTCTTCTTTCGGAATTAATTCAAGATCTATAGCGAGTGTGAGATTTATTTTTATGGGAAGGCTAATTAAAATTTTTCATATACCTGATTAATTTCTCAAATATATTTTTCTTTTTTTAGGAGGCCCCCGCCAGAGAGTTAAATATATTTTATTTTAAACTTTTATTATAATTAAATATTTCGACAGTAGGAAGTACAAGACAAATGCAGCAATGAAACAAAGCCTTTGGAATTGTAGAAAAGGAAATTATAGGCCAAAACCAAAATGTTTCGGACAAAATTTAATTTTAATTTATCCATCATCAGACTATTATAGGCTATGTGCAATCGTTGGCATTGAAAATCTTGTATGATTCCTAACAATGCCAGTATACATATATATTTTTTTTATATTACAGTGAGTGCCAATTTGAGGGTAATTTGACTTTAGACACTCATGATGGCACAAAATTCTCACTGCCACTAAAGACTTTGTTTCTTTGCCGCACTTCCTTCATCTTCAATCTCTGATCAACCAATCAGAGAATGGAATGGAAGGGCAGCCAGGAGTGAAGAAAAAAATTATCTTATTTGTTTGGAGCGCTCATCATCAAGATAAAATAAGATGTCAAGAAATCAGGTAGCTTGCAGTAAATAATGTCTGGGAATTTTTTTGATATTCTTTTTTTTTCTTTAAAAAAGAGGAATCTTAACAATTAAGTTCCTCATCTAGAGGTTGAAAGGTTTCACTCCTCCTGGTTGCCCGTTCATTCCATACTTTCTGAAAATACTATATTTTATTAACATTATTGGTTTAGAGATTGAAATATTAAGTATAAGGGGGAGGGGTTTCGATCCACCTAGCCTGATTTAACTCCCCCCTCCCTCTCCACTAGAACCGCAATTAATAATCACAGATATACATTAAAATACTTACGTCCATCTAATTCTGGATAAGCAAAATGAAATAATTGCCCAAAATTAACTGGTCTTTCATGATTAGGTACAGTGACTTGTGTTAAGCCTTCAAATTCACGATCTTCAATTTCTATGTCTGATATAGTAGATTGTAGGACACAAGACCAATTAACAATGCCATATTCACGATATATAAGTCCCTTTTTAAAAAGTGTAATAAATGCTTCATCTACAATATTTGAAGATTTCTAAAAAAAATATATATATATATATAGAACGTGATAATGTATAATAAATTAGGAAAGGAGGGTAATGAAATTTTTTAACTTCATTTTGGAGGTGTTTTCTGGTTAGTGGAAGAAGTTTAATTTTCCTTCAAAATTTCTCTTTATTTAGGCGTTAACTGGGAGAAATTTTCCCTTTTGCCTTTTCCACTTCCGCGTTTGTATGTCAGACTCTTAAACATGTTATCTACCAATTCTGAGTATATATACAAAATTCTAGAGTATGATGATCTAAGATCAAAAATTATTCAGTTGAGAATTTTATTTTATTATAAAGGAATTCCTAGAGTAAACTTGTGTTGAGAATTCACGTAAAAAAGATTTTACAATCATTTATTTTTAAAGAGACGAATAAAAACTTGGTTTTTGGAATATCATGTGGATAGACTTAAATATTTAGAGGAAAGCAAAAATGAACAAGGCAAATATTAAAAATATAAAATGATATTTTTTTATTTAGATACCTCGTCTAAGGTAAAAATAAAACGAGACCAATCGAGAGATAAGCCAAGTTGCCTCAATTGATTTTCAATGTGATGTTTTTTATCTGAATGCCATTCCCAAATTTTTTCAAGAAATTTCTCTTTCCCAAGATCATGTCTTGACAGATCAAATTGAGAAGATAGTGCTTTTTCCACTACAACTTGAGTAGCAATTCCTGCATGGTCAATACCTGGGATCCAAACAACATTATCTCCTAGTTGACGTCTCCTAAAAGCAAAGTGTTAGAAATATATTAAAGTTTTTCATCATTCTTGAAATTTTGATAAAGAGAAATGGTTTTACCATCGAATTAAAATATCTTCAATTGTAGTAGTTAAAACATGACCCAAATGAAGAAATCCTGTGATATTTGGAGGTGGAATAAATGTACCAAAAACTTGTTTTCTTTTATGATTTGGTAAAAAATATCCTTGGCTCTCCCACCATTTATACCAGCCATCCTCTACTATTTTGGGATCATATACCTTTGGAAATTCTTTAACTAAAAATAATAAAATAATAAAAATGAAAATATTCACTCAAATTTAGATATTATATTATCATACCATTAATTGTTTTAGGTAAATTCTTAGAAGGGGCACTATGTATATGATATTTATAATTATTTTTACAAGTTGATAAATATCTCACAAATGTTTTTAATTTAAAATAATTGTAATATTTATATTTTGAAAGATTAGCCATCATCTGGACATTATTTAAAAATAGAGTCCAGAGTCGTTCAAGTCTGAACTAGATCAAAAGATCAAAATTAAAAAAAAAAAAAAGAAGAATCGTTCTTTTTGACTTCACTGCCATCTTGAGCAATCGTTAGTCGCTTTTGTGGGAAAATCAAAAAATTCAAATAAGTGGAAATAATTAGCTGGTTTGCAAATGGATTCTTTTAATTTTTGCAGATTTATTGTCTTTCGACAGTTGCTACCATTTGGAAATTGCGTTATCTTTTGTTTAAGGGAAGGGGGCTGAGCAAAGATGGAGAAAGAAAACAAGCAGTCAGTCCATCTTACCTCCTTTTTTTCTTTGTTTGAAACAGATTGTTTTGTCTTTTTTTTTTGTAATTCATTTTAATTTAATTTTTGGCATTTTTTCATCTATTTTTTTTCACTAAAAATTTTGGAAATTGGCGGGTTTCATTTTTTGGTGACATTTATATACCTTCTTTTTTAAAGTCATTATTAATCTGTTATAATTAGAGCGTTCTCATGTTCAAGAGATTGCTTCCAGTAACTCATTGTTACTCAAACAACGTAAATAAGGATCCATTATATCAAGGTATTAAAAAATGTCGATAGGAAATTTTCATTTGGAGAATGGTACAAGCCGACAACAGTAGAAGTAATAAAAATCTCACTTGTCATTAGAGAAGGTTGGATAGGTTTAGCCATGATAGCATGTTTTGCCATTATAAATAACGAACAACTGAACTGAAATCGAAGGATAAGGACCGCTCGTGAGATCGATTAGGACCCAATGGAAATAAAACTTGGAGGAGGGATTGCGCAAAATTTTCTTGACTAATCACTGAAAAGGGTCATTGGAATGGTTTTATTAAACTCACCTAAAGAGAGGAAACACTAAAGTTATATGCATGCATGATGATGGGAAGTGGGAGTATAAAATAAAAATATCCTGAACCGCATCAAATATGAAGAATTGATACTTTAATAAAACCTTAAATATAAACACTAATAATTGGATAGATCTACTAGCCTTTCTGCTTTTATTGCAAATTTGTTAGATTCGGTTTAGGAAACTCTTGATTATTTTACTCCAACCATTGCTGACTGATTACATCATTGATACCATCTCACTATTCCAATATTGGTTAATACGTAATTTATTAATTTAAAACATTGAAAAGAACTATTATCTAAATATATAAAATGCTGGTACTCTTTTTATAAAAAATGAATACATTAAAATTTTTAAACTAGTTTCCTTTGTATTTCAAGGCCATTTGTCCGGCCATCCATTTAAAGGATTGATTTATTAATGAATTGATAAACTCCTTGGCCTTGGCTGACCTTGACTTCAGTGCGCTTCAGTGACGTCCATAGCGTTTCCCTTTACTTCTATCCATTCTTCTAACTTTTCCCTCTTATCAATCAAGATATATTTAAAAATATCCTATTTTTTTCACCTTTGACCTACGAATAAAATAAACCAAGAAATCTTTAACACTTCTAAGAGTCCATTTTGATTAAGTTCCCATTGGAATCCAGCTGGGACACTTGTTGCTTGCTCTTATTCGATTTCATTTTCATATTAATCCTATTCTAGATATTTTATCCAGAATGGCGTCAACTGGGAATCTTGGTGAGATTAAATACAAAAGTTTTCTTTTTTTCTTAAAGTAATAATTACTATTATATTTTTAGCTTTGCTAAGTGTTTCTGACAAAACAGGGTTAGTCCCTCTTGGTCAGAAATTACAATCTCTTGGATTTACATTAATTGCATCGGGCGGGACAGCAAAATCACTTAGAGATGTTAAATTAAATGTAAAAGATGTTTCCGAAATTACCGGGGCACCAGAAATGCTTGGAGGAAGAGTGAAAACTTTGCATCCAGCTGTCCATGCCGGTATTTTTTATATTAATATAACTTTTTGCTTTATTAACTAATTAATAATATTTTATTAAGGAATATTATCAAGGATGACAACAGGAGATCAAGAAGATATGAAAAAAATGAATTTTTCGATGATTGGGATTGTCGTATGCAATCTCTATCCATTTGTTAATACCATCTCAAACCCTGAGGTCACTATTCCTGAAGCTGTTGAAAATATTGATATTGGTAAATTATACTATTTTATTGCTAAACGTATATAAAATATTTTGTTCTTAATACATACATATGGGGCTATTTAGATAACATGTATAGTGTGCCTATATACAATAAACTAGATCAGCAATTTCCAACCCTGGAGTATGTGGTTATTCTTGAGGGGCACCCAAAATGATGTGATTTTATTTTAATTATTGACAAAAAAGTTAGTGAATTATCAAAAGGGAAATAAAAAAATTATCAAAAGATTTATTTTATTATTTCGGTCTAGAGGGGGCCATCATCATGAAAAATTTTTCATGGAATTTTCTAAGAATTCATGGAATATTCTAAGAAAAAATATTTAAAAAAAGTTTGCTTCGGAAAATTACTTGCTCTGAAAAATATTGCTGGCCCCATCTATATCGAAATAATAAATTAAAATTATTTTTCATTATATTTATAAAACTTGAATAAATATTCTCTTCTGAGATCCATATGATTTTATGATTTTGTTATAAGTAATAATATATATATTTACAACACATAAAAGCGGGACAAAATTGATATTTTTATTAAAACAACGGAATGCCAAAAATATAAAAAAAAGTTCTATCCTATTTAAATGGTACGTATGATCAGCCTGGTCAAGTAGAGCACACACTACTTTAGAGGAGGAAAGGAAAGGTCCGTCCAGTCCATTAAGATAACAGCCTTAAATCTGTTAATATTAACTGAATATACAAGTTATCTATTATCAAAAAGAAAAATAACTTCACTTTATTTGCATTCGGAATATAGTCTTATAAAAAATTCCATTAGAATTCCATTTATTTTTATATATATTTTTTCTACTTTATCTGTAACTGTCACAGCCTGTCTTATACATATTATTTTCCAGGTGGTGTAACTTTATTAAGAGCAGCCGCTAAAAATCATTCCCGGGTCACAGTAATTTGTGATCCAAATGATTATGATAAAGTTATAAACGAAATTAAAACTTCTTTGAATAAAAGCACATCTCTAGAAACAAGGTATCGCAAAAAAATATTAACTTTTTTTTCCTTATTTAATTATGAGTTATTTCCTAAGTACAACTGATCTAAATAGAACTGGAAAAAATAATTTAATTGCCTAAAATACCTAAAATAAATTCTAACAGAGAAGTGACAAAATATAGCATTATAAAACTCACAAGTATATTTAACGTTTTCTAGTTATTTCTAGTTATTTCTTTTAATGAATTTAATCATTTCCTAGAAAACAAGAATAAACCATTGAAAAATAGTAATCGTTAGTTTGAAGATATGCCTCATGAAATATTTTGTAACATTTCGAGATCCCCCCGGGAGAGACTTTGGATAGCCAATTAGATATATAAAAACAAATGATAAGAAAAAATACATTATACTAGTAGAGAAATAATTAACTTGACCTTCATATGTTAATACATTTTAGATTTTCATCTCATTACTGTATTAGATATAAATAAATATTGAAAATATAAAATTAAAATAATTCTATTCTTTATTTAGCATGGAATAAAATTCCAATTTAAATTAAATTTCAAATGCGAAAAAAATGAAAAATCAATCAATCAAACCTATCTTTTTCTATTTTTTATTACAACATTAAATACCTCCTTCCTTCTGAATTTTTTCAAGTGAATTCAAATTTATTTATCGTAATGTCGTAAAATAGGATCTGTCACTGTGGAGGATTAATGTAAAAATTACTGAACATCATCATCATTACACATTGCCCCCTCTTCGATTATTTGTTTATTACAATGCTCTCAGGTAGTTTTCCTCTTAGAGCACTCAGGCCAAGTTTAAATAATTGTGAATGCATGAGAAAAAAAATACAATTTATTCTTGGAAGAAGGGCAGGTTCAGCCAAAATATAAGCCTTATTTGCTTATCGATCTTGGAGACATTTCGATTACAATGTATCAATTAATTTATATCATTTTAATACTCTCTTCTCTTAAAATCACTTCCAGAATATTCATCGTAAGTAATTGTAAAAAAATAACTATATAAATGTTATATCGAATATTTTAAATATGTTTATTTTCATAACTTTTGGACTGAGGATGATATAATAAAGTTGTCTCGAAACGTCTCCAAGATTGATAAGCAGGCTTTTATTTTGGCCGAACCTGTCCTTCTCCCAAAAATAACTATTTCACACAGCCACCAAATCTCTTCTATTTTCTATTTAAAATACAATTTATTATGGTATCATTGCTAGTAATTAAAATGGAGACCTACATAGGTGAATAAAGTAATCAAAGATGACCAATATGGAATGATGAGGAACAGAACAGTAGTTCTTGCATAAATAAAAACTTGATTTTCTATTTTATGTGCAATAAACATAATAACATTCCATTTCGCTTAAAAAAATTTATAAAAAAAAGGATGAAATTTTTTGTAAAAATTAAAAATTACCTTTTTATAAATTTAAGATTTTATTATTTATAAGAATTTAAACTTAAATTTATTAAATTATTATTGTATTAATTATTTTTTCAGGCAAAAACTTGCACTTAAAGCATTCACTCACACAGCTGAATATGATTCGGCAATTTCTGATTACTTTAGAAAACAATTTAGTGCAGGAGAATCTCAATTAGCTCTAAGATATGGAATGAATCCTCATCAAAAACCTGCACAAATTTTCACAACACTTCCATCTTTGCCATTTAAAGGTACTCTAATAAAAAGTTATCTATAAAGGTGGGTCTCTTCCAAAAATTTCTCGAATCCGAATACAAGCTTATCTGTTCTAAATTCTTTCCAAGATAGTTGACATCTCGGATAAGTACTTTACAATAAACTATATATTCATATATATTAATAATCTTTGTATGCTTAACTATCTATAATAATTAATATTAATAAATATAGAGTTAAAATATGGATGATTATTCACTTATCCTTTTACGTGGCTTTTAATTCGTATACAACTTAGAGACCTCCTTTCGGAATAATTTTTCTTTTTTTTTTTTTGAGATAATAATTAGATAGAAGCATCGTCTGATGTCGTTTGTTCTTTTCAAAATAACAGGATTAAAGATTAGAATTAGATTGTTGGAGATAAACTCTCCAATTTAAAATCTATGATATAATATTAATATTATTTTTTTTGTTTAGTGCTCAACGGCTCTCCTGGTTTCATAAACTTATGTGATGCTTTTAACGGCTGGCAATTAGTAAGGGAATGTTCTCGTGCTCTTAGTTTACCTGCTGCAACTTCATTTAAACACGTGAGCCCCGCAGGAGCTGCAATTGCAATTCCTTTGACTAAAGAGGAGGCACAATTATGCATGGTTAATGATTTATTTGATCAACTCACGCCTATTGCCATTGCTTATGCCCGAGCAAGAGGAGCTGATCGCATGTCATCTTTTGGAGATTTTATTGCTCTGAGTCACCCTTGCGATTTTATTACAGCTAAAATAATCTCTCGAGAGGTTAGTAAATATTTTTCGTATTAAGAAAATATCTAATTCCTTTTTATTTTAATCATTTAAGGAAATTATTTATCTATTTTTATAAATTTTCACTTTATAAAGAAATTTTTAAAAATTTAAATCATAGAGAGCTTTTGCTTTTTGGGTTAAAAATTTTTCCTTTAGTAAAAATTCCTTTTTGATTAAAATTGCTTTCTCCAAAAGATATGAAAAAATGTAATTTTTTACATTTCGTTTTCTGTTCCCCTTGTTTATGGCCCTGACAATTGAGATGGAGGGGGGGTGGGCCGATCGGTCCTCTCTGGCACCATTATGTAAAAATTAATTATTAATATATTTTTGGAACATATAGTATGTTATTTAAATTATCAAGAATAAACTTTATTGCGGTTAACTTGCGTAGGGCATTTTAAAAAGTTTTTCTTTTTAATTTTTAAGGTCTCAGATGGCATTATTGCACCTGGATATTCGAATGAAGCACTGGAAGTCTTGGAAAAAAAGAAAAATGGTGAATATTGTGTTTTAGAAATCTCCCCAGATTATGAACCAAAACTTATTGAACAAAAAGTTCTCTTTGGAATGACACTTGAACAAAGACGTAATGATATCACGATTAATGATTCCACTTTTACTAATGTTGTCTCTTCTCGAAAGGTATATTTAATTAAATAATATTTACTGAATTGCTTTTTAAAATGTTTTTAAATATTTAAAAAAAATGTTTAATCTAAAGGATATGTCAAAATCGGCTCTCCAAGATTTAACAGTAGCCACCATTGCATTAAAATATACGCAAAGTAATTCAGTATGCTTTGCTAAGAATGGCCAAGTAATTGGAATTGGAGCTGGACAACAATCAAGAATCCATTGTACTAGACTAGCTGGTACCAAAGCTGATAACTGGTATGCACCTTTCATCAATATGCCGAATTTAATGATATTGTTTTGATTTTATCATGGTTAATTTAATTAAAATAATTTTTTTACCCCTCTTGATACAGAGGTCTCGCTAAATGTTCCAAAGATCAATGTTAAGCTTCCCGTCCTGAGTAATGAAAATTTATATATATTATATTGGTTACCAATTAATATAAATAAATAAGGACCGAGGCTAAATGACCTCAGATGCTCAAAGATTTAAAAAAATTTTTTTTTAGAAATAATCAAGATGGGTGTAAAATAAATAAAATAAAAACAAAATTCTCAAGGAAAAAGGACTTTATATATATTATATTGGTTACCAATTAATATAAATAAATAAGGACCGAGGATAAATGACCTCAGATGCTCAGATTTAAAAAAAAAATTTTTTAGAAATAATCAAGATGGGTGTAAAATAAATAAAATAAAAACAAAATTCTCAAGAAAAAAGGATCTTAATCAAAATGAAAGACTGTTTTGTATATTATTCTGTAATTATAGATATTTCGGAGCCAATATGACACCATTATTAGATAACAGATTAGCAAACGATGCTAGCACATAAAGATTTGGATTTAATATATGTTAGACAAAAATGGTGTCATTCCATTAATACCGAAATACCTACAATTTCCAGAATAATACTTACTACAACGTCCATAAGTAATCATATTGTTAAATTGAAATTTTTCTTTTTCAAGGTGGCTTCGTCAACACCCAAAAGTCATTAATATGAAATTTAAAAAGGGCGTGAAACGAGCAGAAATTTCCAATGCTATTGATAATTATGTGAATGGAACTGTTGGTAAGTAAAAGAATTTTATCTTTTTTTACGTCTATCTCCTCTATAGATACTCCAGTTTCTTAGGATTGCACTGAGCTGAGTTTCATTCCCCAGGAGGCATATATAGAGTTTGATAAATTTTGCCCATATTATGAATGAACCTGGATCGCTCTCAATTCAGAATTAAAAGTTCTTCTACAAAGATAAACATTATTTTTGAAATTTTAAAGTTATATATTACTTTAAATAATCTTATAACAATTCTAAATTTAATTGAATTAGGAAAAATTGATTGGGATTAATCGGCCTTTTAACTTAATAAATTTAAATAACCTCTCCGAACAATACATCACTACTTATACTTGATCATTTACTCCTTTTAATAAGTTCAATAGTTGAATTAGCAATTTTTTGAAGCCTCCAAGACAAGTGGCTCGAGAGCATTTGAGTTGGACCCACCTGCTGTATAATAATAATCTAAAATTTTTATAAATATTCTATATATTTTAGGAAAAGATATGCCTGAATCTGTTTGGAAATCTATGTATGAATCAGCTCCACCTCTTTTAACTGAAGAAGATCGTGTTGCTTGGGCTAAAAAACTTTCAGGTGTTGCTCTTGCTTCAGACGCCTTTTTCCCATTCAGAGATAATATCGATCGAGCTCACCAAGTAAGAATCATAATTATAGCAGATAAAAATTTTAATTTTAATGCGAATGATTGATTTTTTTTAGAGCGGTGTAGAATTCATAGCTAGTCCTTCAGGATCTACTAATGATAATGAAGTTATTCAAGCTTGTAATGATCACAAAATGACATTAGTTCATACTAATATAAGGCTCTTCCATCATTAAAAAAAAAAATATTCATTTTTTTAAATAAATATATATTTTTATAAAAGTAAAAAATACAATAAAATACTTTATTTACTTCAAAAAAACTACTTAAGATATATATTTTTAATCAAACAATTATTTTAAATTATACTATTTTGTTAAAATTAAAAAAAAAATTGATGCTATGTTAAAAACCAATTGGAAATAATAAATACAATTTCTCTTTAACATGTCAACGTGTCATAAGAGATAAAATGACATTACCTTTCATGTAGATGAAAAAGATCAAATTATCAAATATTCTTTGAGTAGATAATTATTTCTGGGCTGATAACTTTCTAATATGGAATATGATTTTATTATTGCCTCTAGGCTTCAAAGCTAGGCTCAACATAAAGGTAATAAAATATAAGCGAAGTTAAAAAGTTTTCTAATTAATTTAGACATATCTAGTCGGTTTAAAGCCATTAATTGGACATTCTTTGGCAGTGCAATAATGATCCAATAATCTCTAATGTCTCTCCCAAGCCTGATTAAATTATGTTTAATATAAGTAATTGAAATTTTGATTTTGTTGAGGAATATTTATCTAAAAAACGATTTACAAAATGGGGGAAAGTCCAAGAATTCTTTTATTTTCAGATATCAGGTTAACAAAATATTTTTTACAAGAGAAACTCAAGGCCTATTTTTTTCACAAAAAATTATAGAGAACACACCAAGCAAATAAAGAAACTTTTACAAAATAAAAATTTTTAATTAAACAAATTTTGTTTTAATTTTTAATTGTTTTAGAATTATTTAACTTGAAAAAATTTAATTACAAGTTTAATAAATATATTTAATAACATGCTTGGTTTTTTATTAATTTAAAATAAGAACAAAATAAAATTAACTCATCAAATAAACATTACATATATATATATCACAAATATCTTGGCTCTGGAGTGTTCCAAATTGCACTTGATCTTCTAGTAATTTTCT
>JAAAKE020094744.1:0-19823 GCA_010014785.2 Anisolabis maritima | reverse complement strand
GTAACAAGGCAGGTTTTGGTTAAAGATTTTTTGTTTAATTTGGTTAATGTGTTTCCGTCCCGTGTTGGAAAATCGCATCTTGAGTAACGATAATGAAATGAAAAATAATTTATCAAAACAATATTAATGCCTATTTAAAATGCATGATTAAACTTTATTTTACTGGAATTATTATTTGTGAATTAATTTTCATAGTTGGAAGCCAATATTTCACATTTCAATTGGGGTAGATATACAAGACCTTGAGGACCTTCGATTGGACCCAATTCCTGACGTTTGCCCTTTAGTCGCCTTGTCATTTGCCACAATGAGCCTTTCACAGGATCAAAATTTTTTAAATGGGCAAGCCAAATATCTGACCTCTAAAGGACGATATCATGCCGAATTTCTGCAATTTTAATTCTTTACGCAGGTGAGACCTTCTAAATTTATTCCATTCTTTTCGAATAGTAGATCTTGAATAGATATTTTTTCCTGATCTTTCTGTGAACTACATATAATTGAAATTGTATCTTTCGCGAACCTTTTTAAATTTTGAAAAATTTGTTTAGCATTATGTTCTAAATTGACAATAACTTTACCTGCTTTTCTTTTACTCCTTGGCTAACATTTAAATTTTGATAACCTCACTTCATCCATTTCTTTGTCACTTAACGTCTCAAATTTATTCGAGACACTTACTGTGTATAATGATTCCTCGCTTGACGAAAATACGAAAATGACGAATCCAAGGAGTGTTTTCTATTCTTTTTTGCAGACTGTGTTGGGGAGATATCTTTCTTTTCGTCCTGTTGAAGACTTACCTCATTTCTGAGGACTCTTGATGTTGAAGGTTGAGGTGTTAGTTGGAAGTTAGTTGGAAACTTCCCTGCTTTTCGTTTTTTTGGTGGCGATTTGGTCGGGGAGAGCCTGGAGATTTGTCCCATTTCCACTTAATTGGACCCTAACAATAGAAATTATATATCAGTTTATAATTAATGTAACATAAAACAAAATTAAAACAAAAAACAAAGTAATAAGCAATAAAATTTGTTAAATTATACTTTAAATGAGGAGCGAAGAAATTTTTTGTTTACTAACCGCTTTTAATTATAGAAACGTATTAAATAAGTACAGAATGGAAGAGAGCAGTGGTGATTGCTCTGTAACTTTAACGCCCTGTTCTTTGGTGCAGAGGTCAAGTACCAGTGGTTCACTTCCCGTCTTGAGCGACAAAAATGCATTTAAATAATATTCACTACCAATTAATAAATAAATAAGGGCGTAATTTAAATGGCCTCCAATGCTGAAAAAGACTTAAAAAAACTACAAAGATCCTTAAGAAGGCACTGTCAAACAAGATAAATTTTTATTTATATAATATAATTTTTTTCTTCTTGAAAGCATCTAAATAGAAACAATAGAGCCTGTGTCTCCTTCGCATCGAATAAACAAATAACATATTGTGTTAATTTTTTCGAAAATGAAAAATTTCCTTTATTACATTTTTTAAGAATGACTTACATTAAAAGGTTAGAAAAAAACGTATATGTTTAAGAAATTCGAGATGTTTTAGTCAATTTATTTTTTAAATTATATCTTGCCATGTCTCCCCCTCCTTAGGATTACTCATTTCACGTCAATAATGAAATTAGAGAAGCAACGTAATTCAAGGTTAACTCGGCGAATTTGCACCAAGTTAACAGAAAATGACGTCACTAGAAACAAAGGTCTTCAATAAGGTGAACTCCCTGTCCCTATCTAAACATGCAAGGGAACAAATTAAAAGTAAAAAAAAAGTTTTTTTTTTTGTTTTTGTTGAATTAATGATGAATAATATAGTTGAATAAAAGTAAGAAAAAAAAGAGTGCAAGTGATGTAAGTATAGAAAATGGAGATACCCAAATCAAATACATCAAAAAAAATTTTTTCATTAAATAAAATGTATTGAATGGAGAGAAGAAGAAAATTGGACCATTTCCTAAAAGAGATTAAAAAATCCTGTTCACAGATAAACCTATTTTACCATTTTTTTAGACTCAGGAGACCTAAAAACGTGTATTTCTGTTGAAATATCGTCATCGATTTTTTTTTTTTGTGATCGCAAGATTTTCTCACTATATATTTCATATATAGGTAAGAAAAAGTAAAAGAATAGAATAGAAAAAAAGTAAAAAGAGGAGGGTGTCAACAAATCAAGTATTTATAAGTTAGGAACACGCCAGTGGGGTAGAGGTATAAGTCTCGTTTCATATACCAAAGGTCAGTGGTTCGTTTCCTGTCCTAAGCGACAATTTATTATTTAAATTAAATCAGCCAACAATTAATTTAAATAAATAATGACGGAGTCTAATTATGCCGAAAAAGGCTTAAAAAAAAGCAATGAGCCCCTAAAGTATAAACATATTTAGGTATTTTTTCAATTTGTTTTTGAGATTTGAGTATGAAGGATTGTCTATCGGCAAGGCATCTCATTGATCGGTTCAAATTATGCTATAAATTTTCATTTTATTAAATAACCCTGCACTGCACTCAACCAAAGGATTTGGTTTTATCCCTTTTGGAGGGGATAAGGAATTAATTTCCCCAATCCGCAATACATAGCATTTCAATTAGCCTTCTATGTGACGACCATATTTTTATTAGATAGAAAGTATTTTAATTTAAAATTAACGCATTCTCTGAGAAGGATCTTTAAGCGACGTTCTACCTTCTAAATATTTCACAACTTCATTTTAATTTTTATTGGTCTTATATTTTCTTGTCTCGCAATAAAGGTCTATTATAATTTGTTAAATCTTTTCTAATTAGTTGATTTATTTGCCATAAAGATGAATTCTCAAATTATCAGTGAAGAATGAATAAATTTTTATTCTAATAAAAAATTATTTAGGCCTAAATTAAAAATAAAATGCTATGTCAAAATATTTAATATATAAACATATTGAATTTTTTAAAAGAATGAATAAGCATATTAAATTTAATAATCTAATGATTTTGACTGTTACAACGACTATGATTTAAGAGAGAGTCACGGCCACCTCACCTTTAGTTTGAGTTTGTTCTTCCGGAAGAAGATTTAAAATAAATGGTAAAAAAAAAAATATTTTGATTCTGAAATTTCTCCTTCGTTGATTCGTTAAATAGTGAATTTATCAACGGCTAGTTTCTAACTGCTATTATATTACAACATCTAATTTCACGCTAAAATAGAACTGTTTGGGAAAACGAGGCGCGCACTGGAGGCTGTCATTCTCATTCATTGATGAAACAGAACCTGGGACAGTTTCCAGGGGGGGGGGGGGGGGGCCCACTAATACTCTTTTTATTGACACGGATCCATCCGTGACCGAGACCGTGAGTCATCAGGGCGGGACTCGAGCACGGTCAACGCGGAGGTCGACCGACGACAGCCTTGCTGTAATTCATAGAGCCTCCAAGGAGAAATCTAGTCATTCAACTCAGAAAATACCTACTTGCTTATTATTTACTTAATATTCAAGAAATGGATTTATTAAAACAATCAGCTTTGCAAATATATGAGCCATACAATTATGGTCAAAATAATTCAAAATACTAATTTATACTTTGCACAATGGAAGTTTTGATGGAAAAATGATGCAAAAAGTGAGGGAAGTCCCTCTTGCATCGTTATCGTTGTTTCATCATTTGTACCCTCCAGTACTAATTCTTTAAAATGTTAAATCAAAATATTAAGAGCAATGAATAAACATTATTAACAAAAATACATAATTAATTTAATTCTTAATTAAAGATGGAAAATTGTTGTATGATTTAAATAAATGTTGCTGGATGGATGGCAGCCAGATTGGAATAAAGGGGAGAGAACCTTGCTCTTGTCGGAAGACAGGACCGAAACGTCAACATACTTTTGAAACAATAGAGGGTTGAGAAAGAAATCATCTTTTTTCTCTAGTCTTCATTCCACCTTGCCTGCCATCCATCCAACAAAGCAGTAGTACCCAATCTTTAGACTATCCTGAGCATATTTCGAATTTAAATTACTGGTTATGAGACGGATAAATGGCATTGTCCTATCTATAAATATTACCATTTCATTTTTTATAATCGTGATGAATTTGAATATGCGAGTCATGAGCCCAAAAGGCTACGCGAGTAACGGGTTGGGCACCATTCATTTATGGAATATTTGTTGCCGCAATTTAAAATATATTCTAACACATTTTTGTATTTTTTGTAATTAGGGTAGTCAGGAATCATGTTTGGGAAGAAGGGGGCTCGAAAAAATTTTTCTTCTATGGCCTTTTCTTTTTTGGAAGTTGTTCTTATTTAAAATTCTATTTAAACTTTTAATTTTACTAAGTTGTTTATTTACTGGAATTTTGTGTTGTTTTTTGAAATTTTCCCTGACTTTAGGGAGGACTCGACATCCAAGGCACCCCAAGAATTCGCCACTATTTTTTATTTTACTCTGAACAAATAAATAAATATTTCAATATTTAATTGTTAATATAAAAAATAAGATCAATTCAAGTTAGAGTTTTAATAAACCTTTTCAACAATTCGTTAATTTTTAAAATTAGATAATTCCATTTTAGTATAGAAAATGTGAAAAATTTCTTGAAGAAAGGAAGCATAGACATACAACCCTAATCAAATCAATTTTTTATAAAAAATTGTAATTTTTATGTTTTAATTTAATTTTTTAAAAAAGGCAGAAAATTGTTTTACATTTTTTGTCGCAAAAGTTTTTTGTTAAGAGAAGATCCCTCTACACTCGGAAAACATCTGGTCGCCCATTTCCCAAACGTAGTCCGCCAATTATGATCTTACAAGAAATTGCTCATTGTGATACTTTAAATAGTGCTATTTTTTAGAAGGATAAAAATAAGTGTTAATTTTATTCATCATTTCTTATTAAAATTTTTGTTTGATTAAACGGTTTACTATTTTGAGTTAATGATGACCTAAATGATGATGAATTAAATGAGATTTGATGAATAGAAAGAATGCCGCAATTAAGGAATCTCAGAAAGAACATTTCAATTAAACAGAATATCATTGATTATAAATAGACATAATTTATCATCTATGAATCGGTTTTTGTGTTTCCAACACGACCGAAAATTTAACAGGATTAATTTAATTTTAATTTAACAGGATGGAAGGGCTTTCTTTAGAGGTAAGAAATGATGAAAAGATATAATGAGAGAGAGATTAATAAAACATTTAATTGATGTTCCTGAGGCAAGGATGTATAAATCTTATTTTTACTCAAATTATGTATGTCTTTTTTCAAAATTTTTGAGATGTGTATATATACGAGAAAAAATTTTATTACTACCTTGTTTTCTTTTGATTGATTTTAGTTAGACCTATATGTATGATGCAGGCAGGTCGACGATTTTTTTTTTTAAGTCTTTCGGCATCTGAGGCCATATAGTCATATAGACGATATATAATATATATTTACGATACGTATTATCGAGGCATATTTATTTAAATCAATTGGTATCCAATTTGATTTAAATAAACTTTCATCGGACTGCCTGGGATCCGAACCCACACCCTTTGGCTTTGAAGGTTATCACTATTGACAATGTCAGTATCTTTAACCTCTCGGCCACAGGGGGAGCGGGAGACCGACGATTATAAATAAAAATAATTCTATTTCCATTGTCAAAATTTTTGACTTCCTAAGAGCTTTGTTTTTTATTATTATAATACATATTAGGGCACTACCAGCACTGCAGACTTTTTGTGCCTCATACATTGTTTTAACAGAGCTTTGTTTTAAATATAAAAATAATCCGGTTCCTTGCCACTAAACAAGATTTTTTCTCGTATGTCGACACATCTCAAGAAGAGATAGATAATTTGAGTGAAAATGAGATTTGTGCCAACCTTGCCTCAGTAACATAATTTAATAATGATTTATAAATTTCTCTTTCATTATATGTTTTCATTCACCTCTGAAGAAGAAAAGTTTGTTAAAATTAGCGTTAGGTCATTAAGCTCTTTACAATTACAATTTTGTAATTTTTCCCAAGTTTTAAAGCCGAAAAAGAATAATACAAATAATTTTATTTAGGAGGAGCAAAGGGAGAAATAAATTTAGGAGGAGAAAAAGGAGAAATAAATAAAAAAATTTACTTTTAAGTTAGAAACATGAAAAAGCCTATCTTTTCTTAAAATGCAATATCAAAATTTATTTTATTATTCCAATTTACAATTCCAAAGCTACCTACTTTAGGATATTTAGATTTTCATGATTACTGTTATTATAAATCAAAGATATTTTGACATTAATAGTGGTTTATTTTAGTAATCAATTATACAAAAATTTTTATTAATATAGAATAAACTTCGGCCACTATTTCTGCAACCGTCATAAGATAGATGCATTCACTTTGACAAGTAAACTAGTGCAGAAATAGTGGCGAAGCGTTATTGGTATTAATAACATTTTTTGTATTATTAATCACTAAAATAAACCACGATTAATGACAACATGGCTTTTATTTATAAATTCATACTTTAAGTATGAGGAACTACAATAAATAATTCCCATTTGGGGGCTTAAGCCCCTAAGACGCTATTGGTTGTGTCATTAAAAATACATTAATTAATTTGTTAATAATAATCATTTATTTTCTGAAAAATTACCAATAAATATTTAAATTAGTTATTTATCTTCATTAATGTTCTTTTTAATTCTTTAAACGGTTTAATAAAAGAGATTTTTGTCATTGATCTTATTTAAAGATGGCAGAGAACAACCAGACTAAAATGGCGATGATCCAATCTCTCTTGAAATGAAGGCGCGCAATTAAAAACACCAAAAGGCAGTTGATGAAAGAAATTAATGAAAAAGAACCAATTAATGGAGTTTTTTCTTCGTGTCATATTTTGAGTTTCCTTTCGTTTGACTTTGGAATATCAAACCGAAGTGAGAGAGAGAGCAATGCCAAAATGACTCAGGGCCAAGATATATTTAATTTAAAAATAAATTGTGACTGATTGCAAAATGACGAGTCATTATTTTAAAACTTATTGTTCTTTTTAAACTTAGAACAATTTTTAATTACAGAAATTTTTTTTAAAGTTATATTTAAATATAAGTTATTGTACTTAAATTTTGTTACTAACTTGAAAAGATGTGATTAAAAAAATTTGTCATTAGTATATTAATCATAAAGATCAGAATGGCAATGATTAAAGCCCAGGGTCAATGCCACTGGCAAAATAATTTTAGGGAAAAAATCATTTATTATTTTTATATCTAAGGTCTCATAGATAGTTTAAGGACAAATAAATGTAAATTTCTTTTTTGTGAATAATTTCCAAAAATTTTAATAATAGTTGTATCATCCATCATCATCTTAAGCTTTTAAGAGAATATGAACGAAGGTCATAAATATTTAAAATCATTATGTGGAAAATTAATTTTCTTAGCAATAATCTATAATTTTTTATAAGTAAATTTTTTATAAAAAAAAGATCAATTTTTATTTTCGTTTCTTGCTTCTCTTTCCAAATTTATGAAGAAATTCGATTTTTCCATTCAGTTTTTGGTCCGAAATAGAATTCTTGTTCGTGAGTTTGGAAAATGTTAATATTATTGTTAGGTGGATATTATTAAACAAAAGAAAAATAATTTCATAGAGAATAGTAATCTCCTCCTTTGCTCCATTCGTTAAAATGGAGAGCACTGAAATAACTGACAATAACTTGCACGAATACCAGACATTATATTGACATTTTCCAAGACCCCGGAAAAGGATGCCACTAATAGAGGTTTGATTAGGAACGCCATAGCTGCCTACCCATCTAATCTTTTCACAAAATTTCTCCAGCCATGCTTTACTGCTTTTAAAAACATTAATATTTACTTTGAAAAATAATTGAATTATTTAATTTATTTACATGATTTGCTATTTGAACGAATGCATTTATCCTTAAATCTCAAAGGCTTTTTAATATTTTTATTTTTAATATATAAATGCATGACGGTAATTTTATTTTTTCCAAAGCGGTATCTAGAGTATTAATCCGCCTGGAGCGGCAGTTTACCGCCCCTGCTAAGTCTAACTTTTTTTTACTTTTTTATACCTGCGGCTTCTAAATCACAATTGTTTATATAAGCAATTGTATATATATTGTATGTATAGCTATATATTTTTAATGAATCTATATTCTAAATAATTCAATATTATATAGATTGGATTAAAATGTCTCTAGTAATCTTATCCATCTTCTGCTGCCTATTTATTTTAATAATCATATTTTTTCTTTTTCGAATGATAAAAAGATATAGATTAAATTTCCAAAATAAACTAATCGATGAGTAATTAAATAAATATTTTGATAAATAATCTGATTCTTAATTTAAAAAATGTAAGTTAAATGATAAATAAATAATAAAATGAATAGAGAAAGATAAAATGGCAAAATGGAGTAGATAGTAAAGAAAAAAAGAAAAGTGCAAAGGACGCGAGGATTTTAATAGGTCAATTAACACTTTGTTGTAGTTTTAACTGAGCATATGTTTTATAGCTATTAAAACGTCAGAACAGAGACATATCTTTTGTAAACAGGCTGTGCAAAATAATCGTTGATCTTCCGATTTTATGAGCTCCGCCATTTTGACTCATGCTGCTGACACAGAGGATTTTCGACGAAGCAGATTTTATTTTTAATAAAAAAAAAAAGAATGGACTAAATATTACGCATTTTGTTTTTAATATATTTATATCACTTTTATATCGCTACATTTTTAAGCGCATTTTCTAAAAGAAAAAGCTGGTACAAATAATTGATGAAAATAGGGGGAAAATTGGTTTTTTATTTCCCATCCGATTATTTAAAAATATAATGCAATTACCTAACCATCTTCTTTCTTGAACTTATTTTATTATTCCAGTGACAGGGGCAAGAAATTAAAGATTCAACTAAGAATAAGAAAGTTTTAAGTCTTTTACATTTTAAATATACTAAACTTCTTGAATAGTCCATTTTTTTTTTTTTTTACTAGAGATTGAGATGAGATGAAGTCTCTTAAGCGCAAAAAATATTTTTTTCCATATACTTATTAAGGCAAATCTAGAAAAGCACTTGATCTTCCTATTCTGGAAGATAGGTAACTTTCCAGTCAATCACCTCTAAGAATAAATATAATATTGGATAAAAATTATAAAAATTATCAAGTGAAGAGAAAAAAGGCGCAGGCAGCCAAATAATGCGTGACATTTCAGACACTAGGAAGGCTTTAATTTATTTGGATGCCTTCACCTCTTCAACTCATCCCTGAACATTAATATTCAAATACATGAAATGAACAAATTAAGCCCAAAATAAGCGCAATACTATTAATTATTATAGCCTCTGATGTTTAAAAGACTTAAAAAAATATTATATTTATTATTTTTGGAATTTTTTTAAAGAATATTTTAAGACGAGACAAAAGATAGTGTATATTCACTTTATTTTGACACGGATAGCGCATTTTTCATCATATCTTTATGGTTAATTCTTAGTTAAGTTGTTCTCTTGAGTTAGTCAAGAGAACAACTTAACTAAGAATTATTATGGCTTCTTCCTTAATATTGTCAATAAATATATTGAAAGAAACTGAATTGAATAATGATATCTTATTTTGAACCAAAGCCTAAATCAGCACAAAAATATATTTAAAAAATTCTGGGAGAAATAGCACGTGTTGTTGATTTTTAAATAAGCTTTTTTTGAAAAGAAAAATATTTTCAAAGGATATTTTTTTAAAAGCCCCCTCGGTTTAGAGGGGAAGCTAAGAAAATATCTGATCAAAGCAACTTTTATTCTTTCAGAAAATCCCTGACTTCACTCTACCACTACCACTTATCCGGATTAAATACAATCCCTTCTAGGGGTCAGAAGAGAATCTCTCTCCCAGGAACGATCAACACTATAATAAAATTCATGTTGACTCTTGAATTTCGATTGTGGTTTCCGGAAACATTTTCTCCCATTTTTAGATTTCAATGTAACTCCCTGAAATGACCATGGTTAAAAGATCTATCTAAGTGGACACAAAATTTCCTCTTCATGGACCATTAGTGTTTAATCGTCTTTCGTCTGTTCTCGTTAACTATATTTATAGCATTTTACGAATATACACACACGTTCCCAATTCGACACGAAACATTTGACACTCGGTTGTAAAATGAAGATAATTTATCGATTTCGACGGGTTATTTTAATAAATACTTAAATTAATAGGCATAATTAAGGGGAAAAGATCCCAATGACTCATCTTTCCCCAGCCCTTGAAGTCAAGTTGGAGAGTTGCTTGAGACGAGATGTTCGCTAATTAATACTTTTTATTTGTATGCTTATTTTTATACAATCAATCTTCCTATCTTGTGTAATGAATCAAGTTAATAAACTATTAAATTCAAATTAAAAATATGAGATGTCAGCTTCCTATATATCTTTCTAAGTGTTTTTAGATAATGTCTCGAAGAATTAAAAAATAATAGTGTAATAATAAAGAACGCATTAATTATATAAAAACTTGGAAAAAATACCACTAAATTTCACTAAAATTGAAATTCACTAAAAATAAATTTCACTATTTATAAATTTTGCGGTACATTTCAAAAGGGAGACAGAAGCTGACAAGTATAAAATTTTATTAGTTATTTAATTTCTTTTTGTCAAATAAGCAATTCGACTTCTACTCCTTTTATAGCAGAAAGTCTTTTTCGGTATCTGAGGCCAATTAGAATTATCTTATTTATTTAAATTAATTGATAGCCAATATAATTTAAATAAATTTTTGTCGTTCAGGACGGGGAAACGACCTTTGGTACGTGAAGCAAGACCTTTACCTCTGTACCAAGGGAGAGAGGGCTTCGCTATCGCTCGGACCTTTTTTTTTTTTTAAGTCTTTTTGGCATCTGAGGCCATATAGACTTGAAACGATTCTCGATAAGTTTATTACGATACTTGTAATCCAGGCATATTTATTTATCCAATTGATATAAATAAATTTTCATCGAAGTGCTTGGAATCCGAACTCACACCCCTTGTCTTTTATCAATATTGACAATGTCAGTATCTTTAACCTCTCGGCGACGAGGGAGGAGGGGGGGGGGGGCGCTCGGTCCTTTAAAAAATATTGACATAAAAAATAATATTTGGTTCGCTTCCCGTCCTGAGCGACAAAATTTTATTTATATTATATTGGATACCAATTAATAATAATAGAAAAAGACTTAAAAAAAAATAATATTTTTTAGACTTTTTCATATTACTCTTTAGGCGGAGTTGTACAAATTGTTTTTTTAATCAAACACTTAATAGAAACAAAATATTACAATTTTTTAAATCGATTATTACATTTATTAAATAAGTTTTCCAAAAATAGAGGCCTTGGCTTAAGAGAAAGCAAATTATTTCCTTAATCGTTTCGCTAAAAGGAATTCTATTTATCTAAATTTCTTCGTTTGTTGATAATTTTTTTTTCTATAATTTGATACAAATTTTATTTATTAATATAATTTTTTATTATTATTTATTTTTGAACCATTGGTTTTGTTTTGAAAAACACCCACTTGCAATGTTATGATTTTGACACCTGTGGATATTTATTGACGCACATGTTGATCAATTACTTTAATTAAGAAAAAACCAATCAAAATGAGTTTTCCCGAAAATGAAACCTCGACAGATCGATTTGTCAGCCCAAAACCCCCCCTAATACATGAAACATACAAATATATATATATACAATTATTGCTCGTATAATAAGATTAGATAAAAAATATATATATATATGTTTAATATCCAACTTTAATAATAATTTTAGGGGATACCCCTTTGAGTTATTTTTCAGTGCTTTTTGGTATCTGAGGTCATTTAGACTCTGTCCTAATTTATTTAAATTTATTAGTATGCAATAAAATTTAAATAAATTTTATCGCCGAGTCTAGCTATTGACCCTTTGATCATGAAGCAAAACCTTCAAAGGATAGGGCTTTTTGAGAGTTTATTAGTGAGATTTTATTTTAAATAATAATAATAATAATATTAAAGTTTAAAGTTTTTGACAAATAAAAACCAAAAAAAGTTCCTTTGATTTGGCCTTGTTAGATTAGATGTCCTGAATAGGAATTTAATTTTAATATTTGTCATTCAACACATGATAAGAACTCATGTCCCAGTAACGAAAAAATTCATTCAAATTTAAATATTCATTTAATACAAACATCTAAAGATTTAAATAGATTAGAAATTAATTTATGAAATAAACTTTAAATTGAGAAGTGAAGTTTGTTGACATTGATAGAAGTGGGAATATAAAAATAAATATAAAATAAATCTTATTAATAAACTCAATTCTAAATAAAGAATCTTAGCCTTAAATTTTTAAGACCCAGAGTATAAATTTGTTGCAAACTTCCTCTTGAACTTTAACCGCATATGACTCCATCCCCTTTGGCAAGTAGAAACTAGCATCAAAGAAAACTATGGACCAAAAAAGATTTAGGATTTAGAAGAACCTAAAAATGTCTTTGATTATGTATTTATTCTCTAGATCGTTACCGAAAGGGTTTCCATTCTTTGGATAAATAAACCGCTATACCGGAAATGGATCTCCTCTATGAAATAAATAGCATGAAAATGGATATTTTCTAATATCCCATGACTCGATGAGCCCACACATAAATTTTATCCGGAAAGGAAAGGAAAGAAAATATACAACTTTCTAACTTAAACATTTTTTAAGAGTGGCTTCGAAGCAAAAATATACTTAACTATTTAACTATAAAAACTATCCATATCAAAATAATTTGAACAGATTGAATTGCTGAAATTTCACTACACTATTTAATTACAATCCTAAAAACTTGAAAAATATCCATATTAATTAGGCTATTATAAAAAAATAGTTTTTAAGTAAAAAAATTGAAAAATGTTAAGTCCCAAACCAATAAAATCGATTAGCATTTTAATTATTTATAAAAAATTTATACCAACTCTCTTCCTACATACTATTTTACAAAGAGTAAATTATATAGAATATTATATAGGAATTATTTATTTGATTATTATTAACGCTTTCTCTCTTTATAAACTTAATAATTACTAATCAAACTGTGGCGTATCTAAGTAAGAGATTTTTCATGGTTATGAGACAAGCTTTTCTTTTATAAAAGGGGAATTTATTTTGTTGAAAATCCCGTCTGGAGATAAATCGAATTATAGTGAATGATACGGAAAGATTTATACAACCTAGATAGAAATTCCAAATTAAATATGAATAGATCTAGGCAGATTTGATTTACACGAATCAAAGGACTAAGAATGACAGATTCTTTTTTGGCATGAAGTTTTGTAAAACATTATATTATTATACTGGCTTGGTATTCCATCAAAAATTTCATTTTTAACGACCTTTGAATAAAATTGACGACTTGCCAATATGAGGACAATTTTTACTTTTCTTATTTTTCTCAAACAATTTTTTTTTTAACTTCTATTGAATTTTATTTATGTAATTAAGGTGAGAATGTTAGTAAATGAACTCTATGAATTTGACCATGAAGTTTAAAATGAATAAATTCTTAGAGAATGTCTCATTGGTCTGGTTATTAATTAAAATACTAATGAAAGAATGCCCTAAATAGTATACAAGATATTTTATCAAAATAAATGAAAATTTTTTATTTTATTAAAAAAAAAAAACTGAATTAAAAGTTCCAAATTGAGAGCATTGGCAGAGGCTTTGAACTTGTTAGTTTCCTTTCTTTTCTCATTAAGCGATGACCGGAAACCAGGGGCAGGATTTAAAAGACCCTTCAATTAATACCAATTCCAACATAAAAAGTGTTTTAAAAATGTCAGCTCAAATGAATTGAATGAAATTTGTTTCATTTGGCTCGGATATTGATTGATACAATTCTTATCGGTGGGGTCGCCACTATTTTCCACTTTATACTTACAAATTGTTAATTTTATCAATTACAATACCAAGGAGTGCATAAATTAGATGAATTTTGCTTGCTGGAAAGAGGACAGTACAAATGTCCAACTCACTACTGGATTAATTTCTCCATAACTCCTTGTGTTAAATCTCCCTATAAATTAACAAATACAAATGAGGATCTCTGGAGCAACTAATCGAAAAATCCATTAGTGAGTTTGTCATTTGGGTTGTCTTCCTTCCAGTAAGCAAAAACGAACGAACTCCCCTATGGGATGTAAAATTTGATGGTTTATTTTCCAAAGTTCCTAAGCATCTCATTTTATAAATGATTGATAATGCATAATTATATTCTCACTTAACTCTCCCAGGTCTATAATCAAAGAGATTAATCCGAGATTTGTATGAGGAGTAAAGCATCTGAATTCATAAATTATTGATAGTTAATAACTCTATTCAATTATAAACGATATAATACATTACTAAAGGGGATTTTACTCGGTAATTTGCCTGTCATTGGCATCGCAATTGGGGCTTTCATTAAAAAAGTGAATAGATCATTTTTTATAAGTGTTTTTTTTTTCTCTAATTTATAAAATGCATCTCTGTTCCTGACCTTTAGAGTTCCCGCTTCATCACCTAAGGGTCACTAGAACGCTTCCTAATGCGAGATAAAATTTATTTAAATTTTATTTGATACCAATTAATTTAAATTTAAATAACACGGATAAAGTTTATCTAATAATGTTCCTTAAGGCAATGTTTCTCAACCTTTACGCCCATTTAAGTGAAAGAAAAAATTCAATAAAACCTATATTTGAAACTAAAATAAGAAAATATACACCCTAATAATAGAAGAAAAGAAGAAGTTAAGATTCATCTACCAAAAAAATATAATGTAAAGATGCCAAAATTCAGGATCTACACATAGAGGTGACAAAAAATTAGAACCACTCACTCATGTTTTCGTTATATTGTCAAATTTAAACTTAGAAATTTTGTAAATTCATATATTTTATTATCTTTTAAATGAGTTCACCCTATACATATATATCTACCCCTTTATTAATTTTGCAACCCTCTTAAGCAATTTTCGATTTAATAATAAATTACAGACTTTGTTTTGCTCCAAGTTTTGAATATTTTTTTTTATTTTGATCACGTCTTTTATCAGGGATGAAATTTCAAGAGATTGTTTTGTTTTCTTTTACCAATCAAATTTACTTTTAACAATTCTAATTTATTCTCAACTAGAATTTTAATAATAAGTAATAATTTAATAATTTACCCCGAAATTTTTTAGACAAAAATATTTATTTATATTTTATTATTATTGCATAAAAACTGGATTTGTCTATTACATTGTTTGAGTTATGGTACTATTAGTTATTACATTGTAGAGAACCCAGAAAGTTACAATCTTGGAATAATACGGGAGTTTTCGCCTCAAATATTTTCAATTTCATGGACGCCTAAATTTATTTCCAGGTTCATTATTTTCCTTTAATTTTTAAAAAATATTATCTGTTAAATTTGCTTATTTTCCCCAAAAACGCGGGAATAGAGCCTTAGAAATCCTCTTGCCCGTCAGGTTTTTTTTAAAACCCATTTTAGCACAATTTATATTTGTTTTAAATTCATATATCATGAAGGAAAATAATAAAAAGGCCACTTGAATAAGTAAATAAATAAATATCTTTTATATTTACTGAAAAAAATTCAAGACGACTAGAAGTTGAGTCTAAAAGCGCATTATTAGACAAAAACAACTTCTTCATTTGGAATTTGTTATCCAATTTACTAATTAATTCAGTTGTCAGCTAATAGAAAAAAAAAAATAAATTTTATATAATTATTAAATATTTTTCTAAGAAATTCCCTCAACACTATTATTACTCACTTAAGTGAGGAGCATCTTTTTGTCCTTGAATACTAATGTAAACATGCATTACTATTTTTTAGAGATATATCATCTATACAAGATAATATTCTTTTGATTTATTTCTTCATGAATTTAAATTAAAGAGGTGCACTGTTTTTTTTTTCTCATTTTCAATGTTTTTTTAAAAGACTTCCGACATCCTTATTAAACGAACATTATATCATATATATGGATTCCAAGCTGTTTTCATTATTTCTTATCTCTTCACTTTTTTATAAGGATCAAAAAGAAAGGGCGGAAATGAAGGAGGGCTTTCAATTTGTAATATACATATTTGAACGAATTATCAAAGTTGGGGGGAGGGAGAGAAATGAGAAATAGGAAAAGTTGTATTTGTTCGAAGCAAAATTCTCAACTGTATTTTAATTTGAAAGTTTAGTTCTTTAATTAAAAAAAAATTCGTTTATATACAGATTTCAATTTCATAAACATTTTATTATTTACATAAACCAGGTCTATGGAAATTTTCAACTCTCAAACTTTTTGGTGGAATTTTTCATCCAAATTTTATCAAATTATACAAATACATAATTCATACGATAAATTTTATTCACAGATGTGGAGTTTTAAAGAAATAGGAGAAAGATTAAGTTGAATTATTTGTCTTTTCAAAATCTGAGGCGATGTAGGCATTTAAGAATTGATTATCGTTATTCATTCATATTAATTTATCCCAAATGATATCTTTTAAATAAATTTTTTACCAACGCCGGTTTTGTTTGGTGAAATTGTGCCGTGAATTTTCTAGAAATCGAACTCAGGATATCTGACCTTTTCTGGTTACATTGATGCTTCTCAATCCCATTAATAGTTTTAACTATCATTTTGATCAAAAAAATCCGACCCCTTCTCCAGATGTATGTAAATGTAATGTATGAACATTTATTGAATTCTAAATCTTTTTCAAATTATCATTTAATAAATTATTTTCTGTTTTAATGAGAAAAATATATTGATTCTACATTGAAGCTGAATTCCCCGTTCGAACTGAAAAAATTTAATATCTTAGGTAGGAAACTAATAGAAAATTAAATAACAAACGGGACCAAAAAGCTATTTCCAAATCATAACTCGCTTTAACGAGAAAATTAGTAGATCCGGGCGAGGAAGCAAGCCGGCCCGTTGCCCAGCCTGTTGCTAAGGAGGAAGATTGAGTAAGCACAGATAACTCGTTATCTCTATCCATCCACTCACTAGTTAAAAATTTTTTATTAATATCCTAAATTATTATTTCACTTAATGATTAAATTAACAATTTTTTCAACTCGCATCCTCTCCAATAAAAATAAATTGTAACTTTTGATTAATAATTAATTATTCAATGTGTTTTCTTTTTCAATCAATTTTCAATAGTATTTTTTTCTTTGTTAGTTATTTAGAAAGAATCATGTATATTAATAAAATTGTCACTTTGCTAGGAACATTGAATATTTTAAGAAGTTTTCAAGGTAAAGAATATCTTTCGGAAAAAAGAGGAATTAAATATCTTTTATTTAGTATTTCAACTCTAACTCTTGGGACGAATATATTTTTCATTGTGATAATAATCCATAAGCAACCCTGTCCTTTGGAGCTGAGGCAGAGGCCTTCACATTCCAAGAATCACTAGTTCGCTTCCCGCCAAAGCGATAAAATGTCTTTAAATTAATTTGGCTTCAAAATCAAAGTTCAAAGTCAAAATGGCCTTAGATCCCGAAAAAGACTTAAAAAAAATATAACGAATTATTTTTACCCAAATGTTCCGGCAGAGGATATGAAAAGCTAATTTTTGTATATTTATATATATAAATTTTTTTAGAGGAATAGGGCAAAAAGTTCTTTCTTTAAGGAGTGAGGTTTTCTTCCCCCATTTTATTTTTTCTTATTTCCTACTTGTAACAATAACATAATTTTTTTTTATAAAAGTTAAAAAAAAATTATTTATTGTTTAGGGAAAAAAATTTGCTCCAAACTTTGGTAGAATTGCCACCCATTATGAATAATATTTTAATGGACAAAGAGTTAATGTACCTTTTATATTTTCTCAAGTTATAAATAGTTAACTTTCGATTAACGATCGACCGCCGAAGAACTAAAAGAAAGTCTAGGTGAAATTTGTTTTTTTATTTTATATTATAAAATTTGAATTCACTCTCCTTCAATTTTAGCTCTTGGCTATCGTTCGAAGTATGATATGCCATGAGACGCATGTTTTTGCTTGAGAAAGGTAGCTAACGCAAATGAACTAGTTGTCACTAGTTAGTTTTTCGATTACTCAAGAACTTCTCTAGAGCTGATCATGCATGCTAAATTTTTAAATTAACAATTGAGCAGATGTGGTCTGCTCTAGAGGAGCTATAGAACAAATAAATATTCAATAGATCCATTAGGGAGTTGGCCATTTGAGTTGCCTTCCTTCCAACCAAACACGAACTTTTATAATTTAACTAGATGATAATCTGTATCGTAATAAATATATACACGTATCGTTTAAAGGTCTAGATAGCCTCAGATGCTGAAAAGACTAAAAAAAAAGAAAATAATTCTTTCCTTCCCACAGAAATCAAGGGAAATAAGTAAAATATTTTTTCATTTCACAAATATCACGTTTAATATTTTTTTTTAATCCTTAAATTAATAATTCAAATTTTAATATGCTACACATACAGATTGACAGACAGACACGACATTTATATAGCAGTATTGGAATGAACTCCCTCACCTTCAAACAATCTTATTAATTAATTTTGTTGCTTAAATATTTTTTAAACGTCTGCCAACGGAAATTTTTCTATGGGATACTTGACATTCATTCCTTTATTTTAGCCAAACATTACAAAATTCTTTTAATTCATATTATGTCACCATTGTACAATAATTGTTTAGAAAAAAGTTACATGTGACCGCTTTTTCCCATAATTAATTTGATGGTAGCGACTTTAAAATAATAAATTCCTATCGAAGGTCACAATCACACCCATTGAGGTCCAAGTCGATGAATCACACATGCAAAGAGTAAAAAAAAATTGTTCTTTCTTCCTCTTATTATACATTTTGACATTTCCCGAAGCCCCTCAGGTGATTTAAAATGAAAGTTCTTCTCTCATCTAACATATATTTTTAAATCTGAACCTTCAGAATCTATTTTCTCTTTATGGATACATGAGATTAACACAAGATGAGAAAATGGCAATCCCCGATGGAGCCCACGTTTATTTATAACATTATAATTGCAAAATTCCTAGTTAGAAAATTATTTTTCTATCTTTTATTTAATTAAAAATTAATTTTTAAATTCTCATCAATTTCGTAAATATATAAAAAATAATTAAATACCCTACTACCCTGATCCCACCAATCACAAAACACAATCATTCTTAATGATTAAAAAATACTTAATATTTAAAAATAATTTACTTTTAATGCCCTTTTCCTTTAAAGCAGAGGTAAAATTCTTGCTTCCTGATCTACGAGTCAATGAATCGTTTGAGATAAAATTTATTTTAATTATATTGTCTACCATTTAATCCAAATAAATATGGTCGAAGGCTAAATGACCTCAGATGTCAAAAAAAAAACTAAAAAAAAAAAACTTAGCAATAAGATGAAATACTATAATGCTAAAAATTTTAGAAAATTATCTCCCTTTTAATCTATAAATAGGTGGGAGCTTTTAACCCCAAACCTCTTCTAGGATCTATCTATAATAGGGCCGGCTCTAGACAGGAGACTAGACATTTTCTAGCAAGGGGCGCTAAATAATAATTAAACTCTCAAACAAGGACAAAATTAGAAACTTAGTCAATTTAATATTTTTTTTTTAGTCTTTACGGCATCTGAGGCCATTTAGTCTATTAAACCATACATCTATAAATTAGTTACGATACAATGATCCGGGTATATGTATTTATATCAACCTTGGAATCCAATTGATATAAATAACAATTTAATATTCGAATATATCAAGATTTAACA
>JAAAKE020094733.1:0-17848 GCA_010014785.2 Anisolabis maritima | reverse complement strand
TTTGTTAAAAATTGTTCATTTCTATAATGCCTTCTTGTTAAGACATCAATAAAAATAATTATCCGAGTAAGGACTTTACCTCTGACCTTAAGAAATGTTAAATTTTTATTCATATTTACATTTTCTTGTATTCATTATAATTTTGTATAAATTTTTTGATTAATAGAGACATTTATTTTCTTATCTTCTCTTTATACAAATCCGGAAATATTAGAGAATATAGAGCTATAGAAATTTTTTTTTCTTTTATGTCATTTAGATTAAAATTAACTCTCCATGATTTATTTTAATATAAATTTAATTTTTATTTATAAAAATAATTGTTAAAAAGTTTATTTTTTTAGTTAACATGAATGAGAATAAAAATAAAGTTTTCTATCCACGCAATTTTTTTTTATAATATTATACTTCTAAGAAAAAGACTCTTCAATTATTCAAAAATTCTTTTTTGAAATTAATTTATGAATAAAAACTCTTTCCTAACCTTGAAACATATTTCACACTATCAACAGTTTTAAATTATTTTTATTTATAAGTATAATCAGCACGCAAGTTTGCGACTTTATAAAGTTGGAATGCATTAATAAAAAATTCATCGCGCTTGATCTTAAGATTGTGTTTTTTTTTTCTTTTTGTTCTTTAGTTACTATGAAATTCAATTACTAAGCGTATATTCTTAAGAGGGTAAAATTGTTCTCTTCCATTTTTTTTATTTTATAAATAATAAATACACACACAGACTATTTTTTTTTTTTCCTTACAAATAATGGAAATTAATATTTTTGTTAAAATTTTTTTCTTGCTTGCTAAATTCATATTATGATTAGAAAATAAGATAAAAGAGACAAAAATGATATTTAGGGAATTGTTCTTAACCAAGTCATGATGAAGCCATAGATTTAACTTATGTAATGGGGTGAGATGGGGGGGGGGGGGCATATTTTTCTTCTCGGTTTAGGTATCCTCTGATATTTTAAAATAATATCAAATAAGAGAAAGTAAAAATCAAAATTTTTAATATTCCTGTAGATAGCAAATCTGAGATCTTTTTTAGGCTATCCATTTTAAGAGGCAATCAATAAACGTCTAATAAAATGAAAATTTTATTAAATTTGATTTCTGATACTAAAACTAAACATTATTTTTAGAGGGGGTAACCAAAAGGCCAATGACCTCTGGAAATTTTGCAAAATAAGTCCAAAAACAAATTTATCGGTATTTTTTATGTGCTCCCCTTCCTAATATCGCCTCTAAATAAGAAGAATCCCAGAATTTATAAAATTTAGACTAAAAAAAAAAAAAGTTAATAAAAAAGGAATGTTTATTTGGTTATGATTGTGAAGGGTTCGTAATCAGCTAAAACGATATTTTTTTTAATAAAATTATTGTATATAATATAATAGAAGTAATATTTGAGGTAAAAGCACATTTAACCAAATAATACTATTAATCCCTCTTAAATATAATTGGACAACCTGTATCTTTTGTTTCGTCTTAAATAGAATACATGAAAACTGAAAATAATAAATTTAATTATAGATAAAATATGAAATTTGATGATTTTTGAATTTAATGCTCTAATTACTATTAAGACGAAACAAAAGATACAGGTTGTCTATTTACATTTGAGGAGGATAGTAGACTATTATTAACTATTAAAATATATTCTTTTGAACTAAAACTTGAGGAAATAAATAGTATACAAAAAAATAAATAAATTTGTCTGCCTGTCTCTACGTTTGCTAATTTTCAACTTCTGAAAATAAAGATTAATCCAGGCCAATTTCTCTTTTTCAATAAATTAAAAAACTTTTATAAAAATAAATCTAAATATTTTATTATATAAATTTTAAGGACAATTATATTTACGAGAGTAAAATTACTGCAATAAATTATTAACTTTACCATAATAAATTAATTTTAACGATAAAATAAAGTACTAGAAAGAGGAGTTTAAGAATTTTTAAAAAGTGATGCATTAATTAATCACTAAGAGGCTCTTCAATGGAAAGCGAATTACTTGAACCCTAGTTTATCGATGTAATAATTCAGTTTACTAGGTTGAAAATCAGGATCTAATATACTTCCGTAAGAAAAAAATACTCCTAACGAGCTCGATTACTCATTGGCTAAGGACAGACTTCTTCTTCCAAACACAAATAAAGATGCTATTAGAATGGTAGGAAACGCTCTTCCCCCTCTTCTCTTTAGAGCTTAAAGAGTGGCGATGGGGCAACTTTGGATTCAATTAAATATTTTTTACATCCATTTGGCTAGTACATTTAAATATTATTAATTATATAAGGCACTTGGATCCCCCGGTAGGTGGATTACTAAAAAGAATAGCATATAAGGGAGCTTCACAACACGAAACTAAAAAAATAATTTTTTTTTTTGATTTGATTTAAAAAAGAAATCGAGATTTCGAGTAGTGCGAAACGACCAGCCCTCGGTAGGGGGGTATATTATATATCTAAAAACTTTAATTTTATGATGACCTCATAAATTTTGTTCTGGTTTCCGGTGGCCTCATAAGATACTATACTCCTTTGCTTTTCTCAAGAGAATTCAAACTCTCTGATTTATCACTTATAATTTAAATTTTAAGATTGAAAACTTTTCAAGAATTTTACTATATATTTTAGAAAATTACAGTTTAAACTCCAATTGACTCTCTTAGTCTAAAAAAAGCTAGAGCAAGAATGAGTACGGGGAGAAAAAAAAAGGAAAAGAAAAGAGCTATAGAGGAGCAACTCATTTGCATAAATAAAACAAGTGACTGCCATAGCGCCCACAGAGTCTGCTGGGAAATAAAAACAGGGTCGAAACTGGAAACTGGGAAACAGGGAAAACAGGGAATGGGGGAGGGACCAGGCGAAATAGCCTCTCGGTTTGAGTTGAGCCCGAGATCGCACGCGCGTACGGGGGCTATTTATTTATTTATTTCGTGCATTTATTTAATCCGCACTCTAACCCTACTCAGCCCCCTTATGGGACTAATGCCATCCGCACTTTTTGCACCGGTTCCAAAACCCAGTGCATGACCTCCCCCCTTGCGAATTTCACCACTAGCCCGAATTTCGCCCACCCCCTTGGCCTGGGATATCGATTCGCTTTTCACATTATGCTAAAATGACCCGATCCAGACCGCATACCACTAATACCCCAGACCCAGTCCCCCTCCCTTCCTTTAACATCAAAGATTCCTCATGAAATAATCACATTATCAAGCTTATATAGTGGATCTGGTCTCTCTACGTTATTTTGTATATTTTTTTGAATTTCCATCTATTTTTTTTTTTTAACTTAATTGTATTGACATTATTTTCGTTTCATTGCTTTGTAAATTGCAACATCATGGATTAAAGAATTTAATTTTTTTCTAATTTACCCTTAATTGATACAAAAGCTTTATTAACACAATAAAATTCGTGAAATATTCTATTACATTTTTTTTTACTGTGATGAATTCAAATTCCTATATATACGACAAGGAATAAAAGGGTTCATGGCTATCAGACATCGACCCACTCATCCGGAATACGATTATTCGAAATCTCTCGATATATTATATAAATAAAGAACATAATACAAAGAGATTATCTAAAACTTTTTTTCATTTTCTGCCATTTTATTTTGGTAACATTTAAATAGAATAAACTTGTTTTTATATATATATAAATTTTTTGTACATTTGTTTATCAATATAAAAAATACAATTATCATTGATATAAAAATTTCCATTTAGATTATTTATGATAAAATTAAAATATTGTATGTTTTGTTTAAATGAATATTTTCTATTATTATAGCCTATCAATATTATTAAACAGAATGTGTTCCATATTTTCAATTTCGGCATTTTATTTATTTTATTTATCTTTGTTAAGTAGAGTTTTGGATAATTTTTTTTTTGAAAAACATTTCTAAACATCGAAAATTTTATATCTCTCTTTATGAATAACATTTAAACCTGAGATTCAAAAGACTCGGGGTTCGATTCCCGGAATGGCAGGAATTTTTTTAAGTTATAATTGTTTTTTTTTTTTTTTTTTGCAAAATTTTATTCTATTATTTATATTTTAGATTTGTATTATGATGAAATTCTTTTCACATTTAATTAAATATTTGCATCCCCCCCCCCTCTTCCGAGACTTTAAAGATAATGAATGACATTGTCAATATTGATAAACTTAAAAGCCAAAGGGGGTGGGTTCGTTGAAAATTTATTTAAATCATTTGGGTACTATTTCGTGTAAATAAATATGCCTAGATAATATGTATCGTTATTAATGTATATTTTATACCGTTTAAAGTCTATATGGCCTCAGATGCCTAAAAGACTCAAAAAAAGATATTTAGCCTAATTATATTTACTATTAGTGCCAGAATGGTACAAGTAATAAATTCTCTTACCTTATTCGAGATAATATTAAATAAGGCTTAAAATCCCCTAAGAGTAGTAAGTTTTTTAAATAAATTTATCTTACATTTTTATTCTTTGAAAAAAAAAAATTTTTTTTTTAAGATTGCAGTATCAAAAATGAAGAATAAAGTTTTCTAATAAAATTTTTTCGATTGATATCTTCCGCCTAAGTTTTTTTTTTTTATCTATATAAACTTCGTTTATCAGCGTAGGTACTTATAGCGCCTGAATAAATTGCATTATTCAAGAGATCGTATCTTAAGCCCAAGGATTATAATTTCAAATTAGTTAAGTGTTCACTTATAGTCGTTGTTTAGAAATTTATAATTAAGATTTACTCAAATAGATTTGAAAATATGCCAATAGAAATATTAACTTTGAAAAAACAAATAAGACGATCTCAAAAGATAAATAAAAATTTTCTGAGAAATTATATCAATTTTAATTTTAGAAGCATCATTAAACTTGAATCATACTATCCATTTTTTTTTTCATTTTCAGTTAATACTTATTAAAAAAATATATAGAAATATAATTTCCAAAAATCTTGAGATATATTCAGTGGAATGTAATAAGGAGAGATTATGGAACGTCAGGAATACAAGAACCGAAAAAAAAAAGTTAATTTCATCTTAAGACGTTTCAGATCAAATTTATTGTCCTGTCATCCATCCTTGGTGAATTATGTTTGCTCCTAAATTAAATGGAGTTCATGAGAAAAAAGTGAATCAATCATAGACAAAATTAATTTAACTTTCAAAATATTATTAAAATGCAATTTTATCGACAAATTTTTTGAAAAAACGAACATTTTTTTTTGTTTTTATCCTATATTAAAATATAATATGATTATTTAACTTTATTAAAAAAAAAAAAAAAAATTAAACTCAAATAAACGCTCAAATGATTGATTTAATTAATCATTTAAATAAAATTTCAATGGAACCGAAGTGGTTAGAATCGATAAAATTGCAATATAAAGCTCGAAGCTCACTAAGGCAGGCAGATCAGGAGGCGCTATCGCATCGCATCGCATCACATCGACTGGCTGAAACTCCTATGACGCCAAATGGGACGAATCAGGTCGCACTGCAAAAATTCGATTTCCATTCAAGTTGGCGTTTAGTTCCTAGGAATCATCATAATCAGCCGATGCCTTAGGCCCGAACTGTCTTATTAAGTTTCTAACTTAAAAAAGTAAAAACAATTACCTTCGATTTTTATGATAATTGATTTTCACAATCAGTTGAAATCAATTTAAAAATAGCCCCCACCCCGTAGCCGAGAGATTTAAGTTATTGACATTGACATTGTTTATAGTGATAACCTGCAAAGTCAAGGGGTGTGGGTTCGGATCCCAGGCAGTCCGATTAAAATTTATTTAAATCAATTGGATACCATTTGGTATAAATAAATATGTCTGGATTAGGATATCTTAAATAATAAATAATTGAATTGTTTTATTTAGTCAATATGACCTCAGATGCCGAAAAGACTAAAAAAAAATTAAACAAATTTTAAATGTTTTTGAATTAGACCAGGGCTGTCGAACTGGCGGTCTGCGAAAATAATTGCGAAAAAAATTTCATGTACTTTAACTATTGTATAATTAGAATGTTAAAATACAAAAATTTTTTATTTTTATTTATCAATTTTAAGTATAAATTTAAAATTCTATTAATTTATTATATTTCAAGGTTTAAACACTAAATATAATTATAATTTGGTGAGTATGAATTCTGGCCTATACTAGTAACAAATTATACTATTACCTCATTTGTAAGACATGGGAAAATTGAGTTAATTTATGTAGGTATATACATGTATACAAAGATTCACTTGTGACCTGCCAGGTTCTCACAAGAAAAAAAAATAGCCCATGTTACTAAAATTGGACAGCCTTGAATTAGACAATTATTCTTTTTATCCTAATTTAATTTTAATATATTATTTTGACCCAATTTTTTTTATTTAATAATCCGTGTTAATAATACGCATTGAAATTAGATAATGTATAATATGGATCTTTTTCTTTTTTTTCTTTCTTGAATAAATCAAATAATTTTATTCTTGTGTTTATCAACTGAAAGCCAACGAGTATTTTTCATGCATTCTATTATATGGATGGACATATTTTAAATCATGTACACTATGGTTTATATTATTTTAAACAAAAAAGCTAAATGAGATAAAGATAATAAACAAAATTGAATCCGTCACTTCTGTTTTTCCAGGAGAAACAAAAAAAATGTATTTAATTCATATGTCCGGAAAAATTATAACAATAATTCTTTACCTTTAAAGAGGATTACACCTGATATAGAAACGTCATAATAATCATTTTTTGTCGCGCAGGATGTTCAGGACAATTGCTTTTCCTGTGAGAAGAAATTCTGAAAAAATTGGAAATGATTCAAAATGAGCTTTTCAATTATTTACTTACATTTTTGTTAAAATGAGAGATAAAAAAATATATCATCTCTAACTTTTCGGCAAAGGGGAGGGGTTAACTTTTAATAAATTTTACTAAAATTGTATGAAAAATGAACTATGCTTTATTTATAGTTGACTTAAAATAAGACATAATTTCAAAATACCAAAATTTACTTTTTGTAAAAAAAAAAAAAGGAAATTGATATTTTAGGTGACTAAGTGATTTTACTAAATCGTAAAGTGGCAACATGAGCCAATGTTGAAAATCCATTGGGTTTTTCCGGGCTCGTAATCTAATGGCGTTGCATATGGCAGCACGAGCTCCAACGCCAGCGCCATCTCGTTTCATTTTCTCCCGTCTATAATGGAAGCCGACAGCAAAAACCTAGTGTGACGTCACAACGCGCTTTCAATGGCTAACAATGATTGATGCTTAGCCGATGTCGGCGGAGTTTCGCCCTTTTCGTCCTCTGGGGGGTCGAACCCCAAACCCTAGCCCTTCCAGCTTGACTTCTTCAGCCCTGATGCATTTGCACCCTCTCCAACCTTCACCCTATTTTCTTTTATTAACGAGTGATATCGTATCGGAAACATTAGTTTATTGAGAAATCTTTACGAAGGAAAAAATCCTTTAAAATGATCATAATGTTCAATAAAACCGACTTAAAGGATGAACGCTGAAAGAATTATTGACGAAAGGAATTTATTGTTGAAAATGTGAAATGAAAATGATGATATCTAAATGTATGAATAAATTTTGAGATGATTCATCAGATTTAAAAAGAGATCACCTATTCGAATTATTAAAAATAGCAACCAAGCACTTAATTATGAACGTAAAATTAATTACCAACATAAATAAAATTTAATTATTATTTCTTTCTTTCAATTCACTAGATATCATAAATTTAATTTATTGGGCTATATAAGCCCACCTACCTCTACCTATTTATTTATCCGTCGAGCTTTCGTGTACGAAGGCACACACCTACCTATCCACTCTTTGTGAATTTCCTCTTGCATTTTATTAATTTTTAGCTATATCTATATTTTGGCTCTTTCCGCCAAACATTGGGAAGTCGGATGCCCTAACCGGAGTGCCGACGTATATCCTACATCTGAAAACTACATAATACATAATAGAGAGAGAGTAGTTTTTTAATTTAAATTAAAAAATATTTGAGAAGACTTTGGATGGCCTAACGTCCTGAGAAAACGACGTAGAACAAAAATTAAAAAATCGGGAGTGGCCTCCCCTCGACTTTCTCATATACACATATATAAGTGAGTTACCATGATTTTTAGTATTGAGTATGTAGAAGCTTGGAGTGGAGGGATGACAGTCCGCCGTTAACTCAGAGTACGCCCTGGATAAGTCAGTTCACCTACTGCTGCAAACACAGTCCATCAGTATTGCACAACACTGGCAACGCTGCAGACGGACTGAACTGAATTTTGCTAACATATATATTTTCTGCCCCTCCACCAAAGTACCGAAGTTATTTTAAGTAAAGTATAATAATGATAACAAGATATACCCATTTTTAGTCTTTGAGAAGTTGGCCATTCCCTCACTATATATCTACAGTTTATTAATAAATAATAAATTCATTTCATCAAAAAACAAGTTATAATCATCAATCGTAAGAAGATAAATTGATTTTCTCTTCCCTGTAATCTCAGCATCAATCATTTGTACTTTGTCTGCGGTTTTATGGTCAATTGCGTTTTGATTTTTTTTTTTTCTAGGGTTGTTTTCATTCAACGTCATTATTGCCTCCCTCTCTGACTCTTATAGTATTATTTTATATTTTTTCCTCCTTGTCTATCCAATTGCTTTGTCTTATCCTTCTCCTCTCTGGCGTTTGGACATTTGTTGATAGATCACCTTCAGGGTTGTATCCCCTCATCTTTTTTCTTTCCACTTGACTTCCTGTTCTCCTTCTTCTTCACTTGACTTTCTCAATATTCAAAATTACGCTCTTCATTCACCCATGGAAATATATATAATTTCTGAAAATGTTTATTAATCCATGTCATTAAATTTGAGGCGAAAAGAGATTTACTCCTTCATCCCTCGAAAATGCGTCTATTAATAACTAGAGGCTTTTGTTTCGTACAGAAAGCAAGTGTATATATTAATTCCCAAACACCTAATCATAATCATATTACAAGCGATTCATCAAAATAGATTTTGTCCATTTAACGTTAACACGCTATCTCACTATTAATATTTATTTCCTACTGAAGGTGTGAATTTAAAATGCATTTATATACATATATTAAAATATGTTTTACTCTAGAATTGAATTGATAACTGTGGAGTATAATTAAATATAAAAGGTATTCTAAAAGTCAAATCTCAATGAAAAAAAAAATGACTTTTAAGTCCACTCTATGGAAAGGTTAAACGAAAGTATTAAAAAAAATGGCCAGATAAATTTAGTTAGTAGTTGAAGTGGTGGTGGGAGAAGGTTTCGTATTTTCGCGTGCCAAAGGCAAACAGGGTCAGGAGACAAGGGATCTCCAGACAATCTACTGAAGAACTTTGCCAAACGGTCATATGATCCTGGCCAATTAAATCTTTGGAGACACGCCCTCCAGTTATTTTATATAAAGTATATCTCTTCTTGTCATTTCAAACGAGATTTTTCAAAAATTCATATTACACTCAAGGATATTTAATTTAGAATAAACAGACTAGGCCCCTTAGAGTTAAAGCTTTTATTCATAATCGTCTTGAGCGATAAAATTTGTTGGTTACCAATTAATGTGTCTAAATGGCCTCAGATGCTAAAAAAGACTTAAAAAACCAATTCTAAAAGGAGAAGTAGATGTAACCACATTAAAATTGGTGACGTATTACCTTTCTCTTACTCCCAGGTGAAGATCAAAGAAAAGAATTCAGTCTGATCCAAAGGAATCCAAACACTACTATTTTTTTTCTACTACTTTAATTTTTCCCACATTAAATTTTTTTAGAATTTAGTTTAGATTACATTCAGATGGTCGAGAGGTTAGAGGTATTGACATTGTGAATGTTAAACTTAAAGGAAGGGATGTGGGATTCCATAAAAATTTATTTAAATCAATTGGATACCATTTGGTAAAAATAAATATGCTTGAATAATATCGTAATATGATGTATAATAAATATGGTTTAAAGTCTATATGACCTAAGATGCTGAAAAGACTAAAAAAAATATCAAAATTTATGATTTTTTATAAGACATTTCATTAAGATATTTAAAGTAATTCATTCATTATTTAAAAAAATGATAGACAGTTTTATTATTTGAAAATGTAAAAGAAAGGGTCCAATGTTCACATAATGTTTTAATGTGGGGTCACGCTTTGAAAGAACCAGTTGAAGGTACTCGTACTGATCTTTTCTATTTCTCAGTATAACAGATAATATTAATTAATATTGTATAAGATAATATACTAGGGCTATTGGATAGGTAGAAGTAACTTTGCCAGGTCTTTTACCGGACTGATGGAGAGCTTTACTAGTTGATTCATTTGTTTTAGCAAAACAGGATCTATTTAACAAATTTACTTGAAATTTTGGATATTTTTAATAATAACTCTATTCTTTCTATTTCTTTAAATAAATATATAATAAATAATAAAAGTATAAAACTAAAAAATTGATTATATCAAGCTTATTATTACATAGGGAGTCAATTATTTCATTCTCCATATTAATTCCAAGTTGCAGATATTGGCATATATGACACTTGTCCTGTTACGCCCTCCCTTTCCTTAATATTTCTCTACATGTCAAGGAGACCCCAAATATACTCTCAGCGTATATATTTAAATGTATGCATAAAGCAAGTTATAATGCAATGGTTTTAATTACGATTTCCACTTGATCCAGTGCGCTCATGAAATCACGGCAAAACAAGCCTCAGGCCTCGTGACGCTGCTGCCAAATAGCGTTTCAATTTATTTGGAATTACGAATATAGCTTTCATTATCCGGGATTTAGTTTAATTGATTTGCGCACAGCTTGTTTCTGCTGGCCGATGTTTGTATAGAAGCCTAGGGGCCCAAGGGTGGGGGCAATTCTATTCTCTTCCGCATTATATGTGCAGAAATATAACTTTTACGCATATCATATTTCACTGGCTGAGTAATGAAAATTACAAAAATAAAAATACCGTTATGAAAAAAAATAAACACATTTTTTTTTTTTTTTTTTATTTATCATTTAATTATTATACATTTAAATATGATTTTTTTAAATATTTTTAGAAAAGGTGTCCCTCAACCCCTCTCTGCGCACTTTTATTTAAAAGCGACCACTTTATCCTCACCCATTGTGTAGCTATAATAAATTAAGGACAAGTTATTAGCTTGACTATTAATTATTAACCATATTAGTTATTAGTTATTAATGATCAATTTCAATTCGATATTGATAAACTCTATATAAAATACAATGTTTTGATCACTCACTCAAAAACAGTTAGTTTTTCTAAAAAAATAAATGTATATAACAAAAGTCATTCATAATTTAATTTAGAATAACTTTTCTTAAATATAAATGAAAAATAGACAAAAACTAAAAAAAAAAGCAACAATATTTCTTCAGAGATATGCTAAAACTAAAATTTTTAATTGTTTAAAAAAAAAATATTTTGACCCAATTTTAAAATTCAAAAAAAAAAACACACAAGTATTATTTCTGATTGGTCGATTTTAGTCAAAATCATGCTGTCACATACTCATGTTAGTATAAATCTATTTTTAAAATTTTATCATTCTCGAATTTCTAGTTTAGCCTATATTTTGGGAACACACACTATTTTTGGACTCAGGGCACCTCAAAACGTGTTTTCCCGTTAAAACGAAAATTTCTTTCATTACCCTCGATTAGTGAAAATAATAAGCATTTCCTATTCTGTTTATTCATTATTGTGATCATTCCTAAAAAAATAATTAATATTTAATTTCAGATTAAAAACAACTGGATCTCATAATTCATTCGGCTGATTTGCTTTTATAGCTTATATTATTTGAATATATTATTATAGAACCATTAAATACTATTTGGTTTGTTTGGATAACGCAAATGTAAATCATGAAATCTTGAGGGTAAATAAAAGTGTAAATATAGATTCTAAATATCATAATCGGATATAATTTTATTCCGCGTGATTGCTTGATTATAAATATGAAAATGATTTTTAAATTTGAGAGAATTTGTAATAGAAAAAGCTAAAAAAAAAAGCTCATTTTATTTGGATTAATTTTATTCTGTGAATTGTTTAATATTGTATAAGAAATTAGGGAAGTTTCATGAAAAGAATTTTAGAAATTTACATTGATTATATCCTTCCGAGTATATTAATATTTCTTAAATATAAATTAAAGCACAGATCGCTTCAACAGAAAAATTATCTAATTTAAAAATACCTATTTTTTTTTTAAATATTTGATAATACAATAAATAAATAATTCTGAATAATATAAAACAAATTATTATTTAACATTTCACCTGGTAAAAAAGGTTGATTTGAATTTTAAAGTTTAACTAGATTTTTTTTTTATATTATACAAATGATAGAACTTTTCAATAAGCCCTTTGTAAGTAATCATTCAGTAGGGATATTTTAAAAAATGAATTATTCATCGTGACGCTCTCTCTATTTTCTGAATGCCGACAAAAAGAGTAAGTTGGTCTGGGGGAGGAAGAGGGGGGAGATTCTGGCGCAATTATACCGTTTTCGGTGGCGTTTTTACCCTTTGTCTAGCTCATCAAGTGTTAGCTCTCTTCTTTCTCCATTCCGTAATGCCTTTCAGCCGCAAATAGCAAATATTTGAAGAAGGCTCAAATCCCTTATTGTAAAAGAGCGTGAGTTGTATATGCCAAGATAAAAGTCATTTAAAATGATCACAGTGTTTCTCCCCTCAAATTCGAATAATAATGAATTATTGAAATTTTTTTTTAATTTGATTTATATTCTTTTTCGGTTGCAGAGGCCATTTACAAATTATCGTAATTATTTATTATATACATTAAATATCGATGACTTCCGGCGTTCCACGGAGTCACCCATCCGAATTTCAGCAACAACCATCAGTCTTAACAATCAGTATAATTTAAAAAAAAATTGGCAAATAAATTTCATTGCCCTGTCCCTTGGTGTAAAGAAAGCCCTTGCTTCACGTAAAAAGGTCAGTGGTTCGCTTCCCGCCCTGAGCGACTAAAATTTATTTAAACTACATTGGCTACCAATTAATTTAATTAAATAAGTACGAGTCTAAATGGCTTCAGATGCCAAAAAGGACTTTAAAAAAAATTTCATTTTTGTCAAATATAGGAAATATTTATATTTTGTTACCATGGCAACGAATTATCCTATTTTTACTATGTGATTCTTAAAATCCTAAATTGAGTTGAAAATCTAAAAAACCTAAAAACGTACAAGAGTAATGTAGGCCCCAAATAATTATGGGGAGAAATAAAGTTTAATTCATTTTAAAAATCATCTAAAAAATAATTATTTTATGAATTTTAATCAAAATTGTTAGAAGAAATTTTAAGAAAATTAAAAAAACTAAAAAGAACCAGTACTCTTTGACTGATTTTATTAAAAAGCTTCGAGGTGCTTGGGAAGAGGATACCTAAAGTATAAAGTTTGAGCCTCTTCTGTTTTTTCGTTTTTCAGAAATCTTGTCCATTTTGATAGACCCAATTTTTAGACTCAGGGGATCTCAAAACGTGTATTTCCTTTGAAATCTCGACATCGATTTTTTTTTTACGATACATACTTTATTACAAAATTAGATTACAAATTAAGACAGCACGTGCTATGATTAAGCAAAGTTTAAAACAACACGATCTCTGATTATGTTATGCAGTCCAGAGAAACACATGTTATGATTATACAAATTATTTAGGGTGAAGTTGTCACATTACGATTGTTTTTCCAGGCATGGCGATGGCAAAAGCCGAAAGTGATTATATAAAACATTCGTCAGACACAGAAATAAAAAAATCCTGATATATAAAATATATATATTATTATATTATTTATTTTGCATCGAAATCCAACATCTTGAGAAAATTTCCTGAAACAGCATTGAAAAAATTGTTCTTCTTTGAAAATATATTGTTATACGATATTTGATATATTAATATTATATGACATTTTCGGGTGATGAGTGTGATGTACACTTGAATATAACTATTTAGTAATATTTCGTTGCCTGACTCACTTTTTTCTCTTTCAAATATAATAATAACAAAATAAACATGGAATCTAATCATAACCTTTAATCACCAAACAAGAACCTGTCCTCATTTCTGAAAATGAATTCTTTCATTAATACGCTAATAATTTTCAATAAAATACTAATCTATAAATTTGTTAAAATGTTTACACCATAATATGAGCAGGAAAACATATTATGAATGAATAACTATTAAAGATATTGTTGTATACAATTTTCTTTAGTTATTTAAATTCATCTTTACTGAAGTGTTAATAATTTTTATTATTCTTTTTTAATTTATGTACTCTTCCTTTGTGTTGAAATTAAAATAAAAAAAGAAACCTCTGCGAAAAATATAAATTAATTAATTACTTTTTTCTTTCTTTCTTTCTTTAAAAATGCGAAAATCTTTATTTATTTATTTATTTTCTCAACTCACATAAACCAGCAGTCAAAATGGATGGCCGAAAACTTTTCAAATAAGTTGTTCTTGAGCCAAAAGCAAAAGTGTCAGTTGCCAGAAAAAGGAAGGGAATGTATAGCACTACTCCAGAGATGGTTGTAGTTGAAGCATAGGGTGACAACCAGCATGTTACGAATATAAACAACAAATATATGAAGAATAATTTTATTTCGAATTTACACTCCCCGTGACTTCCTGAATTTAAAGTTGGTGCTTGAGTATTTGACGAGACATCTGGCGGGGAATTATGAAAAGAGGATGGTTTATTCTAGGCGAAGGAACGAAATGAATTGTGATTTTTAAGTAAAGTTTTTGTATTTATTTAGGGTGTTGTTTTTTATTATTTTTGTAGCAGTTTTTGCCAGTTTTTTTTTTTATGATGAAAAAGAACCTTTTTGAGAGGATTATTTTCTCTATTATAGCTAACAAAGATTGTTGTTAGCATGTATGTTGATTTAAGTTCAAATTAAGAGGTCAGTGGTTCGTTTCCCGACTTGAGCGACAAAAAATTTATTTAAATTATATTGGCTACCAATCAATTTAAAATAGGGGCAATTTAAATAAGGGCGGAGTCTAAATGGCCTCAGATGTTGAAAGACTAAAAAAAAAAGTTCAAATTAATATCTTATGAAGTCGATACTGTTCCCCATAATGTTATTTTTGTTCCTATAAGAAAAAATATAAATTTCAATTATCTTTAACTAAAACTTTTTTCATCTCTTCTCTCCCCCTTCCTACCCCAATCATTAACCATTACACATTATTTATCAAATGGGAAATTCAAGGTTTTAGGGTATGCCAATTTTTTCCAAGTATCAAATTCAGACTTCCTTAATTCCCCCAGTCAAGAAAAATATAAACTCAAAATTCTAAATAAAAAAGGGCGTTGAACATTCTTAGGAATGGCCTAAGAGTTAAGTAACGTTGATCCTGATACTTCCTCATAATATTTATTATTCTTTTTTAGAATCATTTTTTTAAGGATTACTATGCATAAATATTACTAGGAGCGTGATTACAATTTCTTAGTATGGGCTGAAATTTAAAAAAATAAAATTTTTCTTTAACGTTATAATATTTTTTCTCTTAGAATTGAGATTGACTTAAAAAAAGATTGTCCAGAAACTAGGAAAGAGGAAAGCTGGCAGAGGGTGGAAGGAAGCTTTTAAGAAATGCCAGCCTCGTTCGAGTAACTAGAAGCCATCAAAGTCCTTACCAGATATGAAACCCTTTATCAATATTTTTAAACTAATTTTAATTAAAAAAAAAAAAAAAAAAATCAGCCAATTTAGAAGAATAGACCAAAAGCAAATTTCAGATTTCGACTTCTTTAAGTTAAAATTTTCACATATAAATTTTGTACGCGTTTGTATTTGATTCTATTTTTGGTTTTTGCTTTCTTTGTTCTGTGTGTTGGTCGTTCTTTGTGCAACTTTAAGCTCGCGTGCGCAACCAGATAAAATGTTATTGTTCCTCTGCGGGGACGGTTTTTTTTTTATTCTACAGATTCTCGTCAATAAAACTGGAACTCTTTACATTCAAACAAGTCATTTTGTTGCTAGATATGTCAAAATAAATTATATTTTTAATAAAAAAAAAAAAATATCTCTTTATTTTACGCGAATATAACCACGTTTTTTTAATTGGTACAAAGGTAGAATTTCATGTTGGAATGAGGGAGTAGAGAGTTTTGAGTTTTCTTTTCAATTTTCGATAGCTATTTTTATATTTTTCCAATTAAAAAGTCCTCCAAAAATTAATTATCTCGACTCGCGTATATATGAAAACAAACAGACGAGGTAAATTTCTAAATAATAGACATCGGTTATTTTAATTTAAATTATCCACTTCACTTCAAGCAAGAGTCACATTAATAAATGCGAAATTTGAAATGATTAGAGCCTAGTAAAATTTTATTTCTTTTCAATAATTTATTTTGTCAATGCGGAGTCAAGTATTCGAAAAATTCTAATGAAGAGGTTTGTTTGATTAATATTTTTTTTTTTTTTTTTTCTTTCTTCAATTTAATTGAAATAAAATTTTTAATGATCAAGAAACTTCAATTAGAGAACAAGATGGCAATCTCAAGGGTTCATGTTTATTTATAGATATATACATCTAATTAATTTTTAATTAATTTTCATTACTTTGAATTGTAGGTAAACCAAGTGCCCAATGTTAAAAATAAAAAAAAAAAAACTTCATCTTTAAAATTTTCCACTTATTTTCACTTAATCATTTCCGAATTATAAGATTTTAAAAATTATAATTAATAATGGGTGTGTATTTTGTAATTGAAGGAGGGAATGCAAATTTCTTTTAACATAATTATAAATTAATTAGAGATATATTGTTAAGAAGATAAAAGAGCCATTAAAAATATTTAAATTTATCACTGAAATTATTACATACTTCCGCTTCCTTTTTTTTTTTTTTTTTTTTAACTTTGATTTATTTACATCATATCTGTCAGTTCTAGTTTGTGTTTCTAAGTGAGGATTTGTATTTTATTAATGTGATGTATATATTTTAAAATAAGGCAAACTTTGTGTCCATTATCTACAGTTATAAGATCACGTCTTCAATTCAGTTTGGTTTATTAATTATTTCACCTTCGAGCACAGAAATCTATTTCTACAACCAAATGTGATTTTTCCTCAAGGTAAAAATACGAAGTTTTTTTTTTTTTTTTTCAAGTCTTTTCGGCAAGTTGGGCCATATAGACTTTCTAACGTTACATAGAAATATATATTTATTACAATACAATTATAATACAATGACATATTTATTTATATCATTTGGAAATAAATTTCAATCGAAAAGATGCGAATTTATTTATTTTTATAATATTAGTATCCACCCGTGACTAAAGTTTATACTTAATTTCCGATTTTTCATCTAGCATAGCAAGATAATAAATATAAATTTTAATTTAAAATTATGGCTTTGCTTAAAAAAAAATAGGCCCGGTGCACATGAATGCCGCTTTCGAAGAGACGCGAACCTTAAGACATATTAACTCTAATGTAGCAGTGTAAAAAAAAGACAAAAATTTATCCTTCATTAAATTCAGTGGAGTAGAAAGAAATGAATAATTATTCATATTTCTTTTATAATTTTTGTTTCGATTTATATCATGACGAGTTAAATATAAATACAACATATAGAGGGGGGGGAGGGAGAACGTTCTGTATCAGACTGTGTTGATATCTGGAGGGGCTTAAATGCTTTGATGGAATTATTCCCTTGACACTAATGAAAGGTTGCATAAAAAACTGTCACCGCTTTTTCAAAGTAAC
>JAAAKE020094722.1:8675-19828 GCA_010014785.2 Anisolabis maritima | reverse complement strand
TGTGTTGTTAGTGTTTTGTTTGGGTTGACTTCGAGGCCTCAATCTGCCTACTCCTCGAGTCGTTGTGTGTATGGATGGGTTGTGTTGGTCTCTGTGTTCTAGGTAGTGGTTGTTTGGATTGTTTTTTACGAAGTGTTTGGTTGGATGGTGTGGTGCGTTGGTTGGTTCGACTCGGATACGGGGCCTCTGCCTACTTTCGGGTCGAGGTGTTACTTGGTAGCTCGTTTGAGCTCAAATGTATATATATATATATGTTTTTTCTTCGAGGGGCCTAACCCCAAACCATATTCAAAATTGAATAACAGTCCTTTACATTAATAAAAACTTAAAATTTTTGTATTTAAAAATTACTTTTAATTTATTTCTTTAATAACAACTCATTTTGTTTTAGGTTAATGATGAAACTTCAGAAATTGATTTATTAACTAATAGAATTGACAAATTTTATAATAATTTTCAATTTAATTTTAAAAATATATTTCATATGAAAAATGTATTAAATTATGATGCATCTCCCACAAAGACGCTGTGTGCTGCTCCATTTAAAGGAATATATTATAGAGCTAAAGTCATTGATATTATTCCAAAGGATAAAGTAAAGGTAATTAATTAATTAATTTGTTTTGCTAAAAAACCATATTCTTTTCACTTACCTACCGATAATATAATAGTATTATTTATTGTTTTGGTTTGCCCTAAACATATTAAAAAACTTTATATTTTTGAAACTAAAAACTATATTTTTGAAAATAATCCCTCTCCAAGAAACACCTTCGAGGAATAGGATGAATTCTACGATTAAAATTAAAATTAATTCCGCCATAAAATTTATCTGACTTTTTAATTTGACCTTTCAGGCAGAAAAAAATTAAAATTAAAATTAAATTCAAATTCAAATTCAAATTCAAATTCAAATTTAAATTTAAATTTAAATTTAAAGACAGCTGACTAAAAACAAAATTAAGACAAACAAGAATATGAGAGATTTGTAAATATTTAGCTTCTGGATTTGAGTTATTTTTTGATTGTCTATTTTATTTTTATTATTTAACATTTTTTTTGTTCAGGTATTATTTGTGGATTATGGAAATATCGATATTTTGGATTATAATGATATTAAACCGCTTTTGGATGAATTTGCCAAAATTCCATTTTATGCGGAACCTCTGGCTCTCTATGGAATTGAAAGCTCTAAAGGCTGGACGGAGAAGGATGTTGAATTATTAGAATCATTTATAAGAAGTGAGAATATGGTAATTTTTTTTTTTAATACTTATATATTACATATATATCACACAATGGTGGAATTCAAATAATATAATAACCAGTTTGGCACTATTTCGATCAAAAAATAGTTTAATATTTCAAACAACTTATTATTGAGGTCTCGCCTCATCTTCCAAAGGTCACTGGTTCGCTTCCAGTCCTGGTGACAAATATTTATTTATTGGCTATTACTTAATTAATAAGGACGGTGTCTAAATGGCCTCAGATATCAAAAAAGACAAAAAACTTATTATTGATAAATAATGAGAATATTATTTGTTTGTGTCCAAATTGTTAATAGAGAGTAAATTTTTGCTACAACCATGAATAGTATACTTTTTTTTTTATTAAAATTACTTATTTTCTCACATTCATAGGGTAGGAGATGATCGAGCCAGGAACATCTTTATTGTAAGTTATATTTGTAATGATTAATTTAAATCCTCTTTGTAGACATTTATCCTAACTATGAAATCAAATCATCAAGTTGAATTAACAAGTAGCGATGGAGAAAATATTAATTTTTTATTCTCAGCAAAAATTCAGAAACTTAATGAAATAACTAATAGTAATCTTAAAAATGAAGTTATTGCTAATAGCAAAATTAAAAAAGAAGTTTTATTTACTGGATCTTTTGAAAGAATAAGGTATATTATTTTAAATTATTTTTCAAACATATATATTTATATATATATATATATATATACTTATGTCTTTTTTAAGCACAAATTCCTTTCTCTGCTATGCTTGTTATTTCGGAAATATTTGCAAATCATGTCCTTGCAATTCAAGAAAATTATTTAAAAGCCTTAATATATTGGTTGCTTCAGTATATATAGGACAAGTGGTGAGTATTATTAAATTTATTGTATAACTATTCATAGATTTTGCACTGTAAATATTCAATATATTAATAATAAAAAGATTATAAAACTAAAAAATATAATTGTATTTTTTAGGCCAAAGTGAAAATATTAAATTTCATTGAAAATGGATATTTTTACGTATCTTTATTAGATTTTACTTTGCAAAATGTTAATTTAGAATCATTGATGAGAGAAATTAAACGTAGCGATTTAAAACAATTTGATGAATCTCCAGTTCCTGGTCATATGGTACTTGCATATTACGAAGAGGAGTATCATCGAGCTGTCATTACTAAGGTTAATGAAAATCAGGTAATTACTTTTATTTTATTTTTTTTTCCCTATGGTTTTTCCTTCTCCCTAGACTCTTGATTTTCTTCTATTTTTGATTTTTTGAAATTTATGTTAAACATTTAATTTGCCTTTTCTTCAAATTATTTCTTGAAAGTTGTTCACGCACGCAAGAGATTCTCAACCACTGTTTTGAAATAAAATTCTAGAAAATATTAACTCTATTTTTTCGCCTAAATTACTTATACTCTCTTATAATTAACCTTCTAAGTAATGATTATAGTCGGAATTTTGCAACTTCAGGATAGTATTTTTCAACTTATTGCCATACCTCCTCCTCTCCTCTTCCCATGGTGAACATATGCTTGAAAGCGCAAGTTGATTCAAAGATACATTTTATTGGTGGATATTAGTGAGGATATACTCTCCCCAATTTATTTAAAAAACTACAAAAAAAAAAAAAAAAAAAAACGCGCTCAATCAACTTAGACTTCAACGGAATAATGGCTAGCATATTGCTTCCTGATAGATGATAAATGTTCAAATCCCATCTTCAGAAGAATTTTTTAAATGAAAATTATGCCAACAAATTAGATCCTATTAGACAGTTGCTTCTTCTCGATGAGAGCGAACCGCCTAGCATGCTTTGTAAATTTCTCATCTGACATTTCGGTATTAAATCTAATGCCTTCTTAAATCACGAGACCTTCCTTCAAGACTCAATCAGATGATAAATTAACCCTAAGGAAATAGGAAAAATGTTGATTGTTTATAAATATATTGATTGTATATAAATAACAATTCTTTCTATATGTAATAGTTAGGAGAAAGTAAAAAATCAAGTTTTTCATTTCCTTCATCCATTAAGAAGGCATTTGTTATAAAAATAATAATTTTTGTTCCCTCACTTTTAATATCAATTTTTTTCCAGATTCATTTGTTTTTGTTGGATTTAGGAAAAAGTCTGGAAACAAACACGACTACCATACGAGTATTAGAAGATAAATGGAAAAATTTTCCAGCCCAATCTATACTATGTAGCTTAGCAAATGCAGAAATATATAAAGATAGAGTGAGTTTACAACAATTCAAGCATTTATGTTTAAAAGAAATGGAAGTTCGATTTTTGTTTCCTGAAAGTGAAAATTGTTCTTTTCCTGTTCTTCTCTATACTAACCAACATCAAGATATTGGTATTGAATTGATCCGATCATTATCAGCAAAGCCTCGAGAATATGAGGCAATTAGCTATGATTCCTTTTAAGATATTAATACCATTGAAAATATTCACTTAGTATTATTTTTTTTAAAAATGTTATTAAAAATATCTTAATATTTTTTAAAAAATTATATAACATTTATTTTTTTACTTTTTTACAAAAAAATGTTTATTATTCTTTCTATTGTTCAAAGACGATATATAATATATTTTTTTCTTTAAAACTTTAACAATATTTTATTTTAGAACTAACAACATTTGATCTTGTCTTAAAAAAACAGTCGTTTCAGTTCAACTTAACCACCATCTTCAGTATTATTTTTTGTTTTCTGACTTAATACTGAAAATGATCTTACATTTTTTAATGAAATGACTATTAATAAGTTTGAATGAAAACCTGTTTTTTTTCGAGTTCCACAATCACAATACATAAATATCTATTTTTTAATTCTTAAATTTAACTGGTTGCTTAAAGTTATTAAATTATTAGACCAAATACAAGCAGTGTTCTTCCCGAAGCATGCGAAAACTCCAAAGTTACAGGTTGTCCAATTACTTTTGAGGGGGTAATATATATAATATATATATTTTATATATCACATTTCAATCCAGGAATTTTGAATTACCGTTAAAGTTATATTGTAAAGGAATATTGTTAAGACAATGAAATAATAATTAATCACCACATCACCCACATCAAGATCGTGGGGGTGAAATCCAAATCCAAGTAAAGTACAATGTCCCAAGTACAAGCCTGAGATTCAATCGTAGATTTGTCATAGACAAATTTATTTTATTTATTTATTTAACCTTTGAGATTTAAATTAGCAGTAAATTAAATATTTTCTAATCTTAGATAGATAACACTGATCCAAAAAATGACTCCTATTTAAGCAAATTCTTTCACTGTTATATTAAATTCCATCTTTCTTTTTCTCCGTTATTTCCGAGGAAGTCAATGGAGAGGCGAGAGAAGGAATAATATATATTTTAACACCTGATGAGGATAGCGAACAGAAAAGTAAAATTTTCACATTTTTTAAGTACAGAATCATTTAGTGAAAACTGAGGGGAGGAATTCTCTGCATGATATATTATCATATTCTTCCAACATATCATCTCCCTATTTATATGTTTCAATTCTGGGGTTTTAGAATCTATTTTGTATTCTCAAAGAACCCTTTGACTTCTCCCTTCGTATAAATATGTTTTATATGATTAAATCACTCCCGCTACATAAAACTGATAAAAAAGTAAATAATATATTGGTTTGAAATTTCAAAGTATATCTAATTTATCATGTTATCAAAACGATAGAGAAATATTTTGAAAGAATTTTGTTTGTAAAAATTAAAAAATTTTATTGTTATTGGAAATTATTATATATAGACGATATATTGAAGTTTATATTATATATTGACGATAATCATTATTCGTCCTTTTTTTATTTGAATTAATTAGTAACTAATATAATTTAAATTTTATAACTCAAGAAAGTGAACCACTTTCTCAAAAATTATATAAAATTTTCCTAAAAGAGAAATTAAAAATACTGAATTGTTATTAAACAAAATTTCCAAATAAAATAATTTTTCTTTTGGCTACGCAGCCATACCAAACATTGAAATTGTACGAGAGATGACCAAATTATACAATTAATAAAATAATTTATAAAATCACTAAATATGAAAATAATATAAATTATAGTGAGTTTCAAATTTGGAGGTAAAATTTCAAAAATGGCGCCTTTGGACTAATTTTTTTATCAATCATTTCTTTTAATTATAAATTATTAAAACTCAAATTAGAATACATATATTTTAAAAATTAATAAAATCAAAATTTTTAAAAGAATTAAATAGTATAGTAAGTGTTTAAATAAAAATATTTAAAGTATTGATATGGTAAATATAAAAAAGATAAATTTTAAAAATGGCTTTTGAGAGGAGGCGACATTTAGCGCCCTAGCGGTTCCTTACTATGCTGTGTACAGCTTTCAGGCCATGTAGAGCTTAATTGCCAACTTATTTACCATCTAAAATAATCCCATTCTCTATATTTTTAATTCAAAATCGTGTATTTATCTGTTTTATCAAAAATAAATATGTGTGTTTAATAAGTGAATTGTTTTGTGTTCTCACTTAAAAAGTTAATTAGATAAGAATGAATAAGTAATTGTTTTTTTTTTTTTGTTAACACTTCCATTTTTTTGTGATTTAAAAATATGTCAAATTTTTAAAAATAATATAAAATTAACTATTTGGATTTATACAAAATGGATAAAAATCCAATAACCCCATTACATGCAATCAAAAAAGAAATGGACGACTTTCTACCAAGTTGCAGTTATAGTGAACAAGAACCATCGATACCCGAATTAGAAACCAATTTAGAAAATAATTTGGAAGTGGATAAAAATCCACCAGTGATGGATGTGAATAATAGTAGTTTATTAGAAGAAATATCACCAAGTCCCACAACTGCTGGCGGCGGTGATGAAAATTCATCAATTGTGTGGACAAATTTTAAGTGTGTCTACTGTAAAACGTTATTAACTGCTTTAGAATCCCCGAAATTATTAGAGTGTCTTCATGCTACATGCAATTCTTGTTTAACATCGAAGATTATTTCGAATGGAAATAAAGAAGACATTTCAAATTATACAGGAGGTTAGTGATTTTTTTTTTGATTTTTTGACATGCTTTATTAAAAAATAACAAATTTTATTTGTTAGTATATATATTTCTATTAGAAAAATTTTAATTTAAACTTTTCCATCTTTGCCTTGTTTATTTTACTCTTGTTTTTGACATATGGAAAAAATTTTATAATTAAAGCTTATTGTTATTGAATAACAATTTTTCGTTTATCTGTGTTGATTTATTTAAAACAAAATAAAGTTTCCGTCACTTATTCTAACACTTTCTTCATGTTAGACAAAGAGTTATAATGAAATTGATAAAATTTGCCCTAAAAATAAATACAAAAAAATATTTAAATAATATTTTGGAAAAAGGTTCTATATAGAATAGTATCTAGAGATTAATCATTTAAAAAACTGACAGCCAACACTATATATTAACTTAATTAACTGCTCATTTAATTTAGATTCGTTTTTAAATAAAAAGAAAACTGGATCGATGAATTTGCTCTAAAAAATCGATCAATTTAAAAAGCGAAGGTTAGTTTCAATTTAAAGATTTAAAATGAAATCTAACTCAATTGAACTAAATTTTTACTGGCACTAAGTGATTTTTGAAACTTTATTGTTACCTGAAAAAGTCCACAGACTGGAGGTCTCAAATAGAAAAAAATGTTTAAAAAATTAAAATTAAATTCAAAAGATAATCTCAAATAATCTTGATATATATATATATATCAAAATATTAATTGAAATCACTTTACCCTTAAGAAAATTATTCCTATATCACTAAATTTCTAAAAATAATAATATAATAATAATAATAATAATAATAATAATAATAATAATAATTTATTATCTTATATAATATATATAACTAACATTCCAATTTTTTAATTTAAGTTCCAAAGACTTCTCATAAATGACACCTATCAAATTGTAGAAATATTCCAGTCCAAACGATATCCTTTTCTCTTACCAAAGATAAATTCCAAAATTTTTGGAGATTCATCATTGTTTTAAGGTCCATTGAGTCTGAAAATATTTTAAAATTTAGCCCTTGTATGTGTCTGACTCCAAATGGAATGCAGAGAGGCTTGACATATTCGATAGGTCGAGGTTTCACGCACTTCTAAGTTATTATTTAATTTAACTATTATTAAAGCCCTGTCCCTTGATACAGAGGTAGAAAGAAGTCTCCCATGTACCAAAGGTCAGTGGTTCGCTTCCCGTCTTGAGCTACAAAAATTTATTTATATTATATTGGCTACCAATTAATATAAATGAATAAGGGGGGAGTCTAAATGGCTACAGATGCCGAAAAAGACTTAAAAAAAAAAACTTAATATAATAACATTTTTGAGGGAAAACTATTTTGAGAGGATATTTATATATGGACGATTTCAAAAAAATTTCGCGGTCTTAATTATTCCCAATTCCTTTATGTCTCTCAGTAAATAAGAAGCTATACTACAAATACTAAAACCGTGGAATTTTAAATAAACTTGTACTAACTATTATGTGTATGAGACAAGAGTTTTGGTTAAAATCGGCTAACCATATTTTTCTTCAGTACTTTTAATATTTTATATGATTAACTAGGAGAAGTGACTGAGATGAATGAATTAATGGAGAAAAGCATTAATATGTTATTCTCAAACACGTAACCATCATTTTTATTCATAAGAAGACCTATCAATATACATATGTATTTACATAAAATATTAAAATATATGTATATTCTTGTTGTTCACATGACCAACTCTGAACAAAACTTTTTTCAATCAAAGACTGATGATGGTTCTTATAAAATCCGAATTGTCTCCGGAAGATTGATGTAGCATTCAGTCTTTTTGTTTGGCTCCCCTGCCTTCTTTTCTCCATTTTATGTTATTTTCTCAAAACCTGTTCAAATGATAATGATTAAATTTTTTATATCTTTTTAAATTTATCAAAATTTGAATATATATTATTTAATTTCCCTTTAAAAATATGGGATCTAGAATATAAAATTACCACCATTCCAAAATGTTTCATGCCTAGAAAATCTTTAAAAATCCAAAAAACTAAAAATGGGGTATGTGAAAGTTGTTGTTTTTAATGAATAAAAATAATAGAAAGTGCAATAACTTTAGGAATAATGAAAATACTAAGATTTCATTTTTTCTCTAAATCACTTGATACTTTAGTGATTAAGCTTAATATGAAAATTCCATTTTTTTAAATTTATTAATTGAGGTCAATTAAAATAAATTTTTGGGGATGTTTCTAATTCTATACATATTTAAAATTATTGAAAGTTGAAAACATCATTCATAATAATATCATGCAAAAATATATTTTCACTAGACTTTCTTTTTTTCCTCCATTTTCTCTTCTATACACTTATTTTATCCATCTCTCAAAGTTCAAAAATAAGTGTACTTGAGCCAAATAGAAATAGTTAAGTCAAGAAAAGATCTTTATATCTTTACCTATAATTCCATCGCCCATCCTCTATTCATGATGGACATTGGAAATCACTCAAGATAGTGAATTAGGCTAATTTGTTCTTTAAAATATTTTTCAATAATTGAAACAATTGATTTCTTAAAAACGATAATATATTAAAATGGAATATTTAAGTGGAGAAATTCAGAAAAAAATTCACTGGGAGATCTAAAATCCTCATTGCACCTTCGAAGATAGAAACAATGAGGATTTTAACCCAAATACCCAGGAATTTAGTTTATATGTTAGAAGCAATTAAGTATTTACAATCATGTGGCGCCAGAATAACTGTGACGGTCCTTGTTTGTAGGAAATAATGTTTTTTCATTCTTTAGAACCCTTGTTTGTCTCATGTCTTCTTTTTGAATACATGCCCTTTGGGATTTATTTTATTTATGGTAAGATAACAAATAAACATAAAAAGTTTCAGGTTTCAACAAGAAAAATTTAAGAGAAAGGAATTTGAAAAAATTTTTCACAGACACATCAATGTATTTCATTTACCTTTTACAGACTTCTACTTAAATATGAAATATATAGTATTTTTTGGAGGTGAAGGATTCACAGTTGTTATTATTGATAAATACATTACATTTTCTGTTTCATTGTGGTTTATTTGTAGTTTTAGATTTAGATTTAACGTTTCGGCCACTCATTCTCTGGTCTTCTACAGGGAAAATACAAATCACAAAGGCTTATGCAAACACATAAAATTGGCTTTTCATATTTTGAAGTTTCCTAAAAAAATATAAAAAATATATCTGTTACAAATCTCAAAAACGATAAATGTCCAAATCCGATAATTAACTCACGATATGAACTGATGATGATGTACAAACAAAGATCCGACCAATTTGTAGTACTATTTGAATAAGAAAAATATTGCTATGCCTACAGGAATAATGCTGTTTTGCGGTCACTTTTATTAGGGACATCCACAGTTATTCTCTTTTTCGTTGGACATATGTCAAGCGATTGTTCCGGATTAAAGGTTTTTACTCCTTACATACTAAAATTTTATATCACTTTGTCACTATTTGGTTTGATAGCTCTGTGGCCGACAGTTTTAATCGATGGTTTCTTCTAAACATTATTTTCACAAACTTGTACCCTTTTAAGGAAAATTCTACACTGATGATTTCGTCACTATTGCACACTGTATGATTCATTTTTACTTTTCCATTCATTGGATTTTTTTTTATTAAAAAACAAACTTATTCTGGTAAAAAAAAATATTCTATCAAAACATTGACAAATTTTATTAGAGAAATTGTTACAGAAAAAGAATACTTTTTAGTTTCTGTTGGCTTTCTTCTCCATTCAACCAGTCATCTTCGAAAAAATATATATATATGGCTTCAAGTCATTTAATCTTTCTTATTGGATTGAATTGGATTTTTTTGGTTAAAATATAAATCTATCATTAAAATATTTAAAGAAGATGCAATCTCTCTTCCGCCATTCAGAAATTGACACATTGAGGTTAACTTTTTTTTTGCTTGGTTCCCGTTTCTTTCACTGATCACCGCAGAGATTTGGATAAATTTTTACCGGAAGATAGCTTTGAACATGATTTGGCTTCAACACAATATTAGAAACCTTAGCAGCTTTATCTCGTTTAATCGGCCCTCTTAAAAGAAATAAATATTTATTATCTTAAAAGAGAAAAAAAGTAATTTTTCAAATAATACTTTATTATTTCATTTACACTTTTGATTCTTGGACTAACTGTAGATCCTGATTCTCATAAATGGATTAAACTACTATATAATCAAAATTTTTTCATTAATTTTTGGATCACCATCACAACGGACAACTACCTAATTTCGCTACAAGCGACATCTCTCTGAGCTACAATTCACAGAGTCCTCCACATCTAGGATATCTTCTTTACTTACTTGGAGGAAAAAAGAAATAGAATTAGAAAATAACTTACAAACGAGGTAGAAAAAGAAATTCCCGGAGGCGTAAAGAGAAATGGCTTAAGCCAGATGTTGACTGACTTTTTGCTAACGAATTCTGGGAAAAATAAACGAGAATCCAAGCATATGAATTTATATTATCCAATGAAAGTAATAAATTTAATAATATATATGTCTCGGCGCAATATATCCTTTCTAACTGCTCTACGATTAGACTCTAAGACTATAATGAGCAGGGTCTTAGTAATTTATCTTGCTTGTTTTTTGAGGGAAGAATACTTTCCCGAATTTCATATATTGATTAGTTGAAGAAACTAAGTTTGCAACGCTAATGATTTATTTTGTTTAAGGGGAAGGGTCATTTAAACTCCTAAAAATTTGCTTTTTTTTAATTGTATAAACTATGTTAATGATAAAAATTATTAGTATAAAGAAAAATTGCTTCCTATTCTTATTAT
>JAAAKE020094711.1:0-19830 GCA_010014785.2 Anisolabis maritima | reverse complement strand
ACTTGAAATTCAAGCTCCCAGTCAACAGATAGGAACACTCTTTTATTTTTCGATTTCTACAGAGATTTTGAGACCAATTGTTATTTATACAAAAAGACTCAATCGTGTTTATTTATTAAGAATAAGTGAGAATGTATCGAAAAACAAATATATAATTTAAATCTGGGATAGCCTGAATTTAGAATTAGACGAAAATAGAATTGAGATATATAAAATTATTTAATTTTTTTTATAGATATCAATATAATTTTTAATAAAAGCCTGATTATTATCCGCATGGAAAATTTATTTCATTTAGTTCAAATATATAATACTTTAATAATATGAACCAAATCCAGAAGAAATGTAGGTTTTAGTTGGGGTAACTCGTGGTTGCCGTCCACGTACTTTCCAGGTATGAGTCTCAGAGTAAAAAGTTTATAAATAAATGTTAATTTCCTACAAAACCAAAATGTTCTGAAGGTGCTCAAAAAAAGTAATAAATTTTGTTGGTTTGTTTTATTATCCTTGTAAATAATTATATTATTCTCGATTAAATTTCCAATTGCTGATGAAAAGCGTGACTCGCTTTCGAAAGTTTTCTCTGGGAATAATTTTGACCTGCCGGCTAATAACGGAGGAAGGTATTGTGATCATATACCAAATTTGACATTGGAAAATTTTGATTGATGAGCAAGGATAATTATTGGTCTTTAGAATAGGATTTGATATTGACGGTGGTATGTGCGTACTTTATGTGTCTGTTGACAAGTTTTCACATGCATCTGCTAGATCAATTAACTACAAAATATACAATAGATTCAAGATTTTTTAATTTATTATCTCAATTGCATCAACTTTTGAAGAATATTGCCAAACTTATTTTTCTTAAATATTTTACTGAAATTTGGAGAAAAACTTTATAATTTAAAAATTTTCTGGATTTAAAATTCTTTAATAATTTCTAGTTTTTACAAAAAAAAAAAAAAAAAAAAAAAAAAAAAATAGAATAGAAATCTAAAAAATATACTATTATTAAAGGAGCTAATCTTGCACATATCCATTTATTTAAGTTTATATGAAAATATGTATGTAAATTTTTTCTCGAAAACGGCTCAAACGATTTTAATGAAATTTAGATGCGAGAAAATCGATTGCGCTAGGTCTAATCCTCTAATTCGTGGAATTCAACCAGTGTACCGATTAGGAGAACATTTTCAGCATCTAACGATTTTGATGAAATATGGTATATTGCACTAGATCTCATCTTTGAGAATATATATTTAGAGAGCCTGTTTGGTGGAAGGGATGACTCAATCGTTAGTTCTTAGATCTAACTGCAAGAGTCCTACTATCTTCTTGCTTAATCTCCAAGTACTACTAATAATAAAGAATAGTTACATATACGGTTGTTTTAGATGAATGACAGTCAAGTTGGAATAAAGATGAGAAAAGTTAAAAAACATGGTTTTTCTCCTAACTAGCTAATTATTATTAATTCTTGTCAACGTTGTGGCCACGTCTTTCCACTTTTATCAGGACTCGGTCAATTGGATGAGATATTTATCGCTTCTTCATCTCTCTGAAGATTTCAGAGAAAAATAATATACTATATTAGTAGCATTCGCTCTAATCCTTAGAGAGATAAGCATTTCTTCAATTTGGCCATGTTCTCATGAAGATAGAAAGACTTGACCTAAACGTTCACACGAGTTTAATAATAAAAGGTAAATAGGTGAAAAACCAAGTTTTTTCTTTTCTCTCCAACTTGGCTATCAACCATCCAAAACAACCAAATTTTCTTTAAACTTTTAAATGATATATATAAATCAGACAGCTGGTCTTCTTTTTTTCAAAATAGTTAGGCTTTAAGATACATTATCAGGACTCGGTTAAATGGAAGAATGAAGCAGTGCACAGACAAAACAAAAAAAAGGCTGAGTCTGCGCTGTTCTATGGGAACTAATGTATCTCAGGGTTTGCCTCGCTTTAGACGCGGTGTCTATGATCATTTCCTTTTTAAAACTATTCATTACTTAATTAATTTTTCTAGTCGATATTCTTCTTTTTTTCTTCTTATATGTTTTCATATAAAAAATTGAATTTTCGACCTAAAATCATATGTAATATACTTTACAAGTCTCAATTGGATAAGACACTTTACTTGAACAGAGAGCAATTTTTTTAAAAGGTTCATTTGTTTTCTTTCACCAGTGCAAAGATATTAAAATTTTTCCTTAAGATAGAATTATAACGTTATTAATAAAGATATATAGGTATTCATGAGTTTAAATCTATATTATTAAATAATGATATTAGAAAAGTAAAGACTAAAAAAAATTAAAATTTATAAAAATATTTTTAATTTATTTCAATAATGATCAGGATTGTAAAATATATATGAGGGACAATCAAATATTAACACACCTTTTTATGAGCGGGAAAGGCATGGAAAGTGGGTATGTCTTCTAGCAACCGTTAGTTGAAATGTTATAAGCGGGCCTCAACAGCTCTGGTTCTTCCCGCGTTTAGTAGCAAAGATGAAGGGCTAGAAAGAGGTACACACATCAGTTGCGCAGCGTATTATCATCAATTTTCTCACTCGTGAGAACGTGAAACCGGCTGAAATTAGTGTCGAATTCAAAGACAGTTCGGGAACGATACTCTAACATAAAGTCGTGTGAAAGCATAGTGCAGACAGTTCAAAGAGAGCGTAAAATGACGACGAGGACGGAATCTTTGTACGCAATTGGTTGGATACTCGACCTGCTTCATTCGATGAAAATGGTAGCCAAAAACTGTTAAGCTCGTTAAAAATAGTGTATAATTCATGAGGCAGATTCTGTAGAATAGTAGTGCAACCGTTATTTTGACTATTTCTGGAAAAATATATTTTTTTATTTATATGACTTTGATATTCCTAAGAAAAAAAAAAAACAATTGAAGGCAAATTCTTCTCTCATTTTTTTTCTTATTTAGTTTATCATTCTTGAAATTTTTTAATAAATAAAGAAATGTTATATTAATTACATGAAGAATCTAAAAAAGATTTTAATTATATAAAAAAGAATAAAAAAAAAAAAAAAAAAGCTCGTATCGTTTAACGAAGCCATTGAAAAGAATGAATCATATTTTCCTCTCATTATATAGGTAGAAGCAAAATACGATAAAAAGTCAAAATTTAATTATCTAAGCAATGAACCCCTTATGTTGACGATATGTCTGTCCGTCTCTTCATCTGTCTATTTATCCGCATATTTCACCACAAAACTAACTTTTAATGAAATTTGCTAATCCGAGGTTTTATGAATATTTTTGTTTGTATTCCCAAATTCCTAACAATCAGTCAATAAATAAAGTAGGTAAAATTTGATAAATTAAATCGAATGGGTTGATTGATGACGCCTCTCATGGCCAAATTTTGAACTACTTTAAGAGATGACGCCTCTTGTGGCCAAATCGTAAATTATGCTTAATCAAAACTTAGTGCTCTAATGAAGTCTGTGTGATTCAGATATTGACACGTTTAATAAATGGATGCTAATGGAGAATTGTATCTAAGAATTTCAAATAACATATCGTAGGATTATGTTAAAATAAAAAAAATAAAGAAAAAAACTCATGAATATTTTAAAATTATTACATAAATCTAATAATTCTGAATAAAATTATTTTTATAAAGCTTCGCATAATTTTATATAATAGAGAAAAAGTTTTATTTTTTATTTTTTTATTTCTTTATCTATCTGTCTCTCTGGACAACATCTTGAACTCCATATATTTAACCCTTCCCGATGAACTAGATATCTGATATTTTCTATATAGGGTAAGCTCTTATGATAAAACATTATATAAAATGGAGGCAAAAGTTGATCCGTTTACAGAGAAACTTCATTTGAATTTCAAACCTGAAAAATCAAAATATTTCGCGATGTTAAGATATTTACCTTAAACTTGTAAATTGATAAAATGAGTCATTAGCTAGCGGTAGTCGAACCCACGTTCTCCCGTGGGTGTTTTAATCTATAAATTAAGCACCTCTTACGAGTTTAAGATTTTTAAGTTGTTAAGTTGTACTTATATAGACGATATGTAGAGAATTAATTTAAATTTCTAAATCGTCACTTTGCCAATCGCTTAGAATTTATAGGCTGTCCGACACCTAAAGTTTTAAGGTTTAAGGTTTAACATCGCGAAATTAATATTTTCTAAAATTTACGGAAAATTACTCCCTTTCTATTGAAAATATTTCTTTAACTATTAAATTTACTGAAATTATATTTAATATCCACATACAAAATTGTTCTATTCATTATTTTGAACAACCTTTGTTTGATTTTTGTATCTATTACAAAAAAACGTATTTAAAGGGAAATAAAGAATCCATAAATTAGGATTTCCATCGTTTGTAACTTCTCTAGTGGCCCAAAGCGAGAAGTTCTGTAAAAATTTTGTTTTTATTTTCATGTTGCAAAAATCAATAGGACAAAAAAACAAAGTTTTTATTTAAAATGCACTAAAAAAAGGATAATAACTTTTTCCATAAAATTTGGAAATTATAAATGAAAATAAATGCGTGGGCGCTCAAACTTAAAAATTCGTTAATATGAAATAAATACTAAATAAAATATTCAATTCCCACGCTTTTATTTTTTGTTATAAATATTGACTGTTATTTATATTGAACAATTTATCACAAAATCCTCTTTTCAGTATATTTTCAATAAAAGCGTTTTTTCTTCTGAAGCGCAGTGAATCTGGTCATTATTTTTAAACATTTATATTCCATCCATTTATAGATTCCCCTTCCAGTGGTTAATTTTATTGAGATTTTGTTTTATAAAGGTATTATTTGCTTTTTCCCAAATGAGTTTTGATTTTGTTTGGAATATAGAAATCGAATTAAAAATTAATTTGATTAAAATCAATATGAAGGTTTTTTAATTAACAATATGAACTGGACTAATTTTTTAATTTAAAAATTAGTCTATTAAATATATTTAAAACACTTTTTTTTTTTTTCAATTTATTTTTTATCATTTTTCGCACGTTTATCTAATTTATTATTTATAAATGGTTGAGAAATTTAAGAACTTAAAATACCCTAAGCTTCAACAAATAATCAGCCATGAAATTCGAAATTTTTTCATAAAAACAAGACTAACAAATATATAATAATTAAAATTTTTTTTTACTAATTTCCACAAGTTATTTTTTTAATTGCTTTATAAAATGAGTTTAACCCTCCCCCCCCCATACACACTCGAATATGTTAGTTGGAAATTGGCTTGGCCAATATGTTCGAGCTCGTTTGAGTACGACGAGCTGGCTTGGCTTGTTGATACCTTCCATCATGAGTAGAACGTCGAGTATGTTGTTACAGGCAAATATGTCTGCCGTTTATTTATGATAAGAGATGTATATATCTCAAATATTACAATATTCTCAAATTTCTCATTAGTAAATTGTTTTTGAAATCCTGGACCTCGCTTTCAACGATCTCTTTTAAGCGACATGTGATTAAATTGATTTTCATCTCGAAGACCACCAAAACCTCTTCATTTTTTTCTCTTCTAAACATACAAATTCACAATTGTTATTTTGATATCCATTTCAGTATCTGAAATGAATCCCATAAAATTTAGTTGCAAACTAATGTTGGCCGGTTTGTTGGTGAGAGAGAGGAGAATATGTGCTTGGAACTTGAGTTCATTTTTACCGAACCTAACAAGAAGACTTCACAAACGACTTTTACTGGTCTGGTGGTGATTTTTACCATCAGATTAAATATATTTCAATTTGAATTTTTAAATATATATTATCAAATAATATTTTAAAGGCAAAATATTGCATAGTTGCAAGAATGAAAATTCAAAATCTTATTAAAATAATAATAAGACTTGGGGAATCTTCTCCTTTCAAATCAAAGATATTTCATATATATATATATATAAAACAACGTGAATGTAATATGATTAAAAAAAAGGGAAAATCATATTTTTCTAAATCTCCATTGCGGGAGATATTTCTCAACTGATTTAAGTTATTTTTTATACCATCTTTTTTAATTTATCAGACGAGCGCCATTGACATCTTGTCAATTTTTTTTAACGGGATTACATTTCTTTTAAATTTACAAATTATTTAGGTTTTTTTTTTTTTTTTTTTTTTTTTTTTCGAGATGTTTATTAAAATGGACAGGATCTATGGATAATCAGAGCAGACTAAAACCTACTCAACCTAGATACTATCCCCTTAAAATGTAATTGGAAAATTTTTATTTCGTCTTAGTGGATAATTATAAGACCTACATAAAGTTCAAAATCACCAAATTTTAACTAGAATTAAATTTATTATTTTTCGATTTCATTTCATGTAGGTCTATTAATTATTCATTAAGACGAAACAAAAGATACAGGTTGTGCAATTAAATTCGAGGAAGATATTTAATTTGAATTAAAAAAAAAAAAAAATAAGGAATTCTATTTAATAATATTTTTTATTTAAATAAATTTATTAAACAAAATTTCAAGAAATCCCCCACTCTCTTCCTATTACTCAATTGCTAACCCTTTCGAGAGAGACCCGCTCTCGTCATTGTTATTTATACTACCATATTTACATTCGACGACCACATCTTAAAACAGCAGAACATCCGCCGGAGAGATCAGCCATGTCGTGCCCGGGCCTCGTGGTTGACACCTCACCACAGATAAAGAGAAACACCCAAATTGCCGCCGACAAAGTGGGTCAACCTCATCAAATTTAGTAAAGCTCTTTCCCCCATCCCATCTCAGCCCAAAAACCTGTTTTACCGGATGATTCATGTCAATCAATATGTATAAAATTATTTTGTAAACACTCGTGTGGATGTGTGTCCCTGCTTCTCTAAAATTGTATTATTTATTATTTATAAACACTGGTCATCTGTCGCCTGGCGTTATAAGAACCCGCAAATAAAATAATGTAAGAGTTACCCAAAACCGCTGCTATTATTTCTCCTAAACTTCCATAAGATGATTATATTATTATTTCAAATAAGATTTTCTCACCTTTTCTACAAGTAAAATGTTGTGTAAAATAAATTTATTATCTGACTATAATGATAAGAATCATAATAACATGTTTACGGTTATTTTTTTTCGCGAATCTCAAAACAAGAGAACGTTCCACTAAAAATGATAAGAGTGCACGTGGCTCAACTTTCCCCGAGGGTGTATACCTTTATTTCTTTGATGAGACGAAAATTTCCTCATTCATACATAATAAATTTAATTTCTCTTTATGTAAAATAATTGTGTCTATTTAAGCAGATAGGGCTATTTAGCAAACAACAAATAAAAAAACTTATTTATACTTTTGTCAACATTGGAGCGTGCGTCACGATCTCGCTCAAAACAAAGGGAATGGTCAATTAGCACAAATTTGGTGTTAACAATCTGTTTACAAATTCTTTAAACAATTTTATTTAAACATTGAATTCACTTAAATAATCATTTTTTTTAGCGAATAAAAATTTTATTTTACTCAGCCGCGTAAAAATCGGGGGAGAGAGCAAAAATATTTATTAAAACTAGTTATATGGTCTTCTCTCTAAAAAAATAATAGTGCCTCTTACAACTTCAACCATATTCTTTTATACTAATATTAATTAAACTAAAATGTTCTTTTTAAAAAATTTAAAACTTGCTAGTTTTTTTATGTTGCATTTATTAAAAACTCTACACGTCAGTAATCTTTTAAAACCTTTTTTTTTTTTTTTTTTGTTGGCTTTAATTAAGTGAATTTTTTTATAAGAGCAGTTAAGAACCAATAAACTTTTGACGAAAACATGAAAAGGGAATAATGAATTGAATAATTTAATATTTCACGATTATTATGTTTAATAAAAGACATATTTGGTATAAATCGTGGTAGGTTTTGATTTAAATGAATACCATAGGAATTATCCCAAATATGTAACAAATCTATGGAAATCTATGTTAATGTATTAATAGCCTAATCTCTATCCGCTTATATCATGAAAATTTAAATAGTTTCATCTTGCTTTACACTTGCGAATTTATAAAAAATTTTGAAGTCCTATTCTAATTATAAACATAAAAAATATGAATGAATGAATGATGATGGTATTATTAAAGTAATTTATTATGTAAATTTTTACAAGCCTAGTTTTTTAAACATTTTTTCATGTTCTTCCTCTTTTGTTTGTTGTTTACTGAGGTATTCACTAAAAAAAAATTAAGATCTATTTAAGGATGATTCAAAAAGCGCGCCGTCTTTCGTTAGGAAGTGTGAGATAATTTTTTATCATACTATTTCTACAAGATATACACCAGATATCCATTTATTAGACAACCTTTAATAAAATGGCATATATAAGGTGATCACAAAGTAGGTCTATTTTGAATCACACACTATATTTTTGTTGCTTGGTTGACAACACTCTTTTTATCATTTTTGCTATGTATTTAAATTCAAATTTTCATTATTAAGTGGTTTTTTGTTTATGTTGCCATGGAGCCGTACACTATCGAGCATCACGTTGCAATTATGAAAACGTTTTATCAAAAAGGAAAGCCCACTGTTTTTAATATTGACTGATGAACCTGTTTTTGTGAACTCTTGATTCAGTTAGTGCTTCATTACGGACAAGAATGGCACAAAGTCGTTTGACATTTGCTTCTTAACTTTCCCTGTTTTGATAAAACGTTTTCACAATTAAAACGCGTTACTCAGTAGTGTACCGCTCCATGATAACAAAAACAAAAAAGTACTCAATAATAACAAATCGAAGTGATAATAGATAACAAAAAAAAAAAAAAAAAAGAGTGTCCACCAAACAAGAAATAAATAGCATGTGATTCAAAACCTGCGGACTTTTTAAATCTATATATGATATTTATACTTTATCATGAATTGTCATGTGAGAAAATTACAAGATCGGTAGGGGCATTTTTAAATAATATATAGGCATTAATTCACAATCACAAAAAAAAGCCTATGAGAGATAGTAAAATAGAAGGGAAAAATATATAAATTGGCACAAGTTAATTCAAACATAAGAGCATTCTCCTTCTCAGAGAATAAAAAGAGTGAGAAAAATATAAGCAGTTGATACGTTTCGTTTATGCAAAGACGTAAGATCATTTAATTACTAGAAGAATTTAAAGGTTGTTGAAATTAAACAATCTTCAACTTCCTCGAGGAGGGTCTCTTTTTTATTAATTTAATTACTTCCACCTGGAGACCAAAAACTCAAGAACCATATACGTCTAATTCAAAATAATTGTCTTTAAGAATTGTTATGTATTAAGCCTAGAGGAAAGAACTTCGCCAGCACTTTTACCTCGCTGGTGGGGAGTTATATCAACTGATATATATTCTTATGCCCCAAGAGATACTTATAATTGAAATTTCTTAAAACTATTTAATAGTAAATGGAAAGCAAAACGATTATAAATGGACTTAAGTTAAGTCGTCCACAAATATAATTGAAATTCCATGTCTAAAGTTGAACCTCTCGCTAAGGATTTGATGAACGCCAAGCGTAAGTGATCTTATCCAGCATATTGACTGACTAAGTTCCAATATCATTTTTCTTAAATTGGAGTCACGATTTATCAATAGGCCAACAAGTTTGAAAATTCGGTGACAGATATTAACTGTTACTTTGTGCTTTGAGCTTCTTACCTTTATCCTTTTATATAAAAATAAAATATTTTTTTTATTAAAACCTTCTAAATATCAAACAGGAAAATTTCCTTTCTATATTTTTTATTTATTTTTTATTAAATCATCATTTAATTGAAACATTTATTAAACCAAATTAATGAGGTATTTTTTAATTTCATTTTAATTGATATATATTAGAATGAGGTATAATGTTAAATTATCTTTTAAAACTCCCATTTACATCATCTCTAACAACTTTTTTCATTAAGATAATTTTTAAGACGCCAAATCTTGCCATAATATTGATTTTTTTTTTTAATGTTTTAAAAATATCAAAATGGCATTGAGAGAAGGTTCTAATTTTTTTTTTAAAGAACATTTAATAATTTTAAAAGATATTAAAATCAGTGTGATGATAATAAATAACATTTTACAAATATTTCTAGGGTCTTATTAAGGGCATTAAATTAGAAGGACATTAAGAAACGCGGGGCGGGATAATTTTAAGACTCGATTTTTTTGGATTTATTCCACGAAATGAGAACATCATATTTTAAATTTAATTTAAATCTTAATTACGTTTTTTGCATCACTAAATTTAATGAAAATGATTAAATGCAAGAAATTAAAAAAAAAAAATCATTTTTTTTATTTTTTTAATAAATTTTTATATATATATATATCAAATTCATATAATATATATATATATATATAATAGCTTCTCTGGCTACAGGAAATTAATTCTTGCGTTTGATCATGGATTTTTTTTATAAAATATTATTCCTATTTAATCAATCTAAAATATAAAAAAACAAGGGGTTATGTAACTATAGAATGAGTTTATATTATATTACATGTAAAAACTATATTAAATAAGATCAAGTTTGTTAGCTAACGAGTCTGTGGTGGATATACACCCACAAACATAGAGGACCACCCACCATATCCGGGAAAATCCGGATATTGGCCGGGTTTTCCAAGAACCCTTAATGCTTTCAATGCAGTTTTTCATTTAGCTTTTATAGTATTCCGGTATATGGTATGGTAAGCCTTGCCCTATAAAAAGGGCTGGGACCCGCAACCATAAATAGTACCTTTTTTCTGCACCGACTCCACCCAGCTCACTTGTTCGGGGGAGGGCCTATTTTATGGGCCCCTGCAAACAAAAATCCTGGCTACTTGAGTGTTCACTACCAGTAGTATAGGAATAGGGGGGGGGGGGGGGGGGGGGGCTCTGGGTACTCAAGCTAGAGCAAACGCCCAACAAAAAAGACATTACCATGAAAGACCATATTTCGGCATTACCGCATTGGGGGAGTTGTATAGGTGGCGCTAATGGACAAATATGACAACGCCACTTATAAAATTTGCTAAAATAAAATTTCAATTCATGAATGTATTCCACGAGGTGTTTTCATATTTTGTCCATCACCTGTACATAGTAAAAAAAATTTTTCTGGGGTGTCGCAGCTCCAGAAAAAATTTTTTTAGCAGGCACGAGTCCCTACTCTATATACTGCTTTTTAGCTTTTATAGTATTCCGGTATATGGTATGGTAAGCCTTGCCCTATAAAAAGGGCTGGGACCCGCAACCATAAATAGTACCTTTAATAAAGTATTTTATTTAAAGTGATATTTCAATACTTTCTTTAAGAACTTCTATTACTACTACTGGTTGTTAAAAATACCACCAGTACAACTGATTATTTCAAAAAGCACTTTAGTAATATAATAATGAATATTTTAACTACTTTTAGAAAGTACTGGCAAGCTAGTAAAAAATTTATTTGATATTAGCTATAGCTCTGTGTGTATGCCACATATTTTGTAAACAAATTTATTTTTATAAAACAAGTTTTATTCTAAAACGTCACTAAGAAGACTTATCAGCATTATATATATATATATATATTTAATATATTCAAATCTATATGATGATAAAGTAAAAAGCATCGATAAAATTTGCAAATATATTATTACTATTATATTGTATATTACACCAATATTTGCTTGTTAATTTATTTGCTAGGATTGATTTTGATAAACAAATATCTCTCTAGTGAAATCAAATGTAATCCATATACTAAAATATATTATAATATATAATAGTCATTTGATTAACAAGGATTCACATATCTATTGTTATATGATAGGGGGATTTAGTTTTAGAGTATTTGAGATATATAATCGTAATCGAATAGAAAAATTATTATCATGTTTTTTCAGATGACTTGGTTCGTACTTTTATTTTTCTAATCCATTAATTACTTTGTACTCAATAATTAATCTTTTATTTCGAAATATAATTTATAAATGACCTAATGACCCCCATGGGGGTTGAAAAAGGGAAACAAATGCTCCCCCCCATCTCTGTTTCTAGACTGCAATGAAATCATGAAATGGAGTCGATATATATATATTTAAAAAAAAAACGTCAGTAACTAAAGATATACTAGTGACCAAGTTGAAAAAATATTTTAATTGTCTAACTTTTGAACTCAAAGAGAAAAAGGAAAAAACAAACAAATATTTTAAAAATCTCCAATAAATCCTACTTTTCTAAATAATTTATGATCTAAATCGAATCACTTTTTTTTTTTAGAAAAAGTTGAATGAATGTACATCCCTTTTTACTAAATGAGATTTATTATTTTTTAAGAAAACAATCATTATAAAATTTCGAGATCATTGCCAAACGGATTTCTAATAATGATATTTCTAAAATTAGTTAGAAAAATAAGTAAAAAAAAAATTGAAGTAATTTGAGTTTTGTGGTTTATTTTGTGATGTGAAACAGTTATTTTTAAAAAAGTTATTTAACCAGATTGTTTATTTATTTATTTAATAAAAAAAAAAAAAAAAAACACGAACGAGAGAACTTCAATTAAATCTTCCTCGCTATTTTTTTTTTAAGTATAACGTTGTTAAAATATTTTAAAATTTTTTTTTATGCATCTAAGTTGATAATAAATAATTTCTTTATGTGTAGGGCATATGTGATGAGTTCTGTTATCAGTTTTATTTACTAGCTGGGCAGCCACCCTTCACCTGGTTCCTATATTTTTTTATATAATCCTAGAAAATAATCATTTTTATAAAATAAAGATCCTATATATAGATTAAATATAATAATTTAACACTCGCAAGTCTTTGTTTTGTTAAGAGTATTCTCTTACTCCCTCTTGAAGACCAAAGAATGCAAGTACTAGAGTTCAAACAGATTATATTAACTCTTAGTGCTGGCATATGAGAGATTGAAAGACTTAACAGAGCTCCATTTCTAAATGGAAGGACTTAAGTGGAGAGAACTTCTCCAGGACTTTTACCACACTAGTGGGCATTTCCACGAGTTGAATTATTCTTGTCGTAACCTGCAGAGCAGATAGATAGTAATTTTTAAATAATTATAAATAACTTATTGTTTATTAAAAAATTCGCTACTCAAAAAAATTATTTCTTTATAAAAATAAAATGAGTTTTGTTTAAAATTTCTGAAAGTATAAATTTTTCTGATCTGAAAAAAAAAACTTTTTTTTTAAATTTTAAGACTTAAAGAACTAAAAATAAATATTCTTAAAGCTTTTTTCTTCAAATGAGCATATTGATATTTTTAGCTAAAAATTTATGCCTGGCTGCGTGGACTCGTCGTTAGCATCAGAACGTCCCGGTTCGAATCCCAGGGCGGTGAGCATTTTTTTCACGCATCCAGTCTATAATAAATAGTTTATTTACAATTATTTAATGGATTATATACATCGGCCATTTTTCAATGAATAATTATTTTTAACAATACCAAAATTTTAAACAAAACTCTTTTCATTTTTATGAAGGTAAATTTTTTTTAATAAATCATTTAATTTGACAAAAATTTTAAGGACCTGTTCCGATTTTTTGTCTCCTCAAATTTTAAGGGACGGAACTAAGACTAAGCTCTTAAATCATTTCCTGAATTTCTCTAATTGTTTTCTATGACGTTTTCTTCCCGGAATTCATTCTTATCATATATCTATATGATAATTTTAGTTTTCTTAAATATATTAGTTTAAAAGTTTCAACAAAATTTATTAATAATATCATGAGTGTCCGTAAACTTTTGGTCTCCAGATAGCAAAATTAGAATATTCACTAATCAAATTTCAGCCTAACTAAACTAATTAGGTATCAGTTTAAATTAACTAAAGGGCTAAGCTGAAATTAGTTAGATATCCTAATGTTAGTACCTATATATATTCATCAATGTTGACAGCCTTAGCTCTGGGAATTATTCAAATTATGGGTCGAAACGTTATTTTGGAATTCCAATAGGTGTAACGGCGCTACAGTTCTAGAATGGGGATAAATTTTTTTATATAAAAATATTATTTTTATAAATAATAAAAGAATCTTCGAGAAGTGAAAATTTAATTAACGAACCATAATACATTTCCGGATGACGTATATTAATGGGATAACAGAAAAGATTAGTAAGTGAGTCAGGGGATTTAATGCGAGTCTAGCTCTCAACTCTCAAATGAATATCTCTTTTTTATTTATTAATAAAGATAAAATTCACTATTTTGATTGTCCAAATGTATCAAATGAGATAAACGCAATCCGAACACGAAATTTCGTTAAAATGAAAGGATTATCAAAACGAACTCTCTACTCATTAAGGGTATCATTAATCCTTCACGTATATGTTAACCTTGTTAGAAATTTTATATAGCTTATTTTATTATTGAAACTTTTTATATAAACAAAGTTAATCAGAGTAATTTAAGAATTCCAGAACTTCGGTTTTGTGCCTCCCTTTCCTATGCTTATATATTATACTCTATTTAATATAACTTCAGTATTGAAGTGGCTTGGAGTGGGCACCCACCACTCACAGCACCCCTAGCCGAAGTAACTAGTAAGAGGGATAGTTTATTTTCATTAAAATTTGTCAAATTAGGCTGCTTACATCTGTGATATTTGCATTGCCTTTAGGCTCTGTGTTAATTAAAAATTTAGCACGAATATTGGTAGCGATATCAAATATAGCAAATCACATGAAATTTACTAACACGTGACATTTATTGATTTCGTATTTGTATATTTTCAAAAAAAAAAAAACTTATTTTATACAAAAATATATTTTATTTATTTTATTTAATAAAATCTCAAAAAAAAAAGACTGAATAAATTTCACTTTCATTTGATATGCAAAATAAAAAAAAATTTCTATTTTTACTTTCTCGTATTTATTTAGTATAGGGAAAGTATTGCAATTTTGGAAGCCAGGTGAAGTAAGTTTCGTTTTAAGCAGCCCGCGACATCAAAAAGTGTGGGAAAACCTTCGCCAAAGTTAGCCAAGTTATTAAAATTTTTCAAGTTAAATTATATTTTCCTGATTTTGGAAAATTGCACGTTAAAAATTTGTAATTATAAAATTTCATACTTAAAAATACATAATTGTTTTATAAATCTAATTTAATCATCATGTACTTATCTAGAAAGGCCAAAATTTTCTCCAAGAGGAGGGGAAAGCAATTGGCATATTTTTGATATTATAATTTATTTATTTATTGTGACTTTTATAAACTCAGTCAAAATACTACTTAAATAGAAGTTGAAGGTGTTGGCAAAGAGATTAATGACTTCTCTATATAATACTTTATGGTAATTAATTTTTTCCGAGTGTGGAGATTCCAGGAAGCAAGGGCAGAGACCTCCCCCCCCCCTAACTTTTATTACAAGCTCCATGGGTGAATAATTGAAAAAGTATTAGATACTAAAAAAATGTAATTCATAAAGGTATGGCTTAGCAAATAGGAGAGAGCTGTAGCCTCTCGATGACCTAAATAGGGAACCTAAAATTTAACTATTTATTTTTATTGAAATAAAAATTAATTTATCTCGCTAAAAAAGAGATTGAAAAAGAAGGAGATTATATTGAAAATAAAAATGGTTGTTACATTTTATCACCTCTTTTATTGTATCCGAACTTTTGGATTTTATCAGTAGCTCAAAGCTGAAAGCAAATAAAAATTTGTGGTTTTTAAATGAGTGGAAAAACATTTTTTAATTGTTCTTTCCTGGAAAGATTTGACCAAAATAGAGAAAAGAAATGCCAGTTTTAGCTCGGATAATTGGCAGATGTTGATCCACATAGCGACCAGGTGTGTACGCCTCTGTATTTTTTTTTTTAATTTGAAGAGGAAATAAAATAAATAAGCGGCTTGTTTGTTTTTTAATCTCAATAGCTGATTAATAGTTAATTAGTCAATTAAGACTTTTATGAAACATTCAATAAATTTGTCATTATTGAATATGAGAAAATGGTTAGCAGACCTCTCTATTTGATTGGAAATAAATAAAAAATATTTCTTTCTATAGTCCAAAGGCAAACGAAAGTTTTTATGGATAACGACACTAGTGTAATGCGAATCAGTTTGTGCTGATTTTGTAGAATTGGAAAATTTCAGAAGCAAGAGACAGCCTACACTTGGTACATTTTTGTAGAATTAAAATTTGAAATTGTAAAATTTATCATGTATACCTGGTATATTATTTTTTTTGCACAATTTATAGGATATTTGCTGTATTTTGGTTTAATAAAGCATTAAAGCATTATTTTTATCTACTTATTTATTTCCCTAAGTATTACATATTTTATTTTGGAATTTATTATTAGCTTGTTTAATTGGAGCAGCCACTTAATTGGAGCAAAATGGATTACTCCTAACGTATCCCAATTAAGCGAAATGTATTTCATTCTAGGAAAAGCATGTTCACAAAGATTCCCAAAAATGGGGATTTGAAATTTGAGTATTTTAAAACGATTTGATTTTATCTGTGGGCCGGAGAAAAGCAGCTCTCGGGCCGGAATTTGGCTTTATGTAAGGGAGGAATTTTTTTTTTTTGGGGGGGGAGGAGGGGGGAGAAATTAGTTTCTCCATTTACCCTAACAATTCATTTTTATTCTTCAAATTAACTTTTCCTGCTTTTTTCAAGCCATTGTCAAAAAAAAAAAAAAAAAAAAAAAAAGATTGATTCAAAAGAATAAAAAAGTATATAGTATAATATTAGAGGAATTATCAATGAAGCCTTACGATTTCCTCTTATCTAACCTTTCTTCGGGTCTCCTTCATTATTTAAATTTTATTATGATAAAACACGATGAAATGCTTCTATTACTTTTAACTTTTTAAAGTTTTAACTTTACAATTATATTATAAAATGTAAATTTGTCCTCGGAAATTTTTGACTTAATATATCATTTAATCAAAATATTATTTAATAAAAACATTGATTTTTTTTTCTAAGCAATAGTGATTTGAATAATTATTTTAGAGACGATAAATTTTCATATTAAATCTCATTAATATTTAAGAAAATTGAATAGAAATTTTAATGCCAAAATTGCATTTTTGGGAAAGTGAAAAAAATGAAATTTTTTTATGTTTGACTTATAAACCATAAATCAAGAGATGGTATTTTAATATAACATATTTCGTAATAATGAATTACAATCCAAAAACTTTCATTTACGACGAAATTTAAAAATTGTTTGTTATAAAATAATAGGGTGGGTTTTAGACATTCAACATATTAAAAGGATTAAATTTAGTAAGTAGGACAAAAATTTAAATAAAATTTTATTAAATTAATTTTTGTGAGAATATTTTTTGCTGGTGGTCGAGCATCAGGTAATCTGGTACAAAGGAAGCACACCGATGCTCTAGATCGGCTGGAGATCTCGGGTTCGACTCCCGGAGGCCAGGGATCACGTGATCCACCAGCGAAAAATTATTTTATTAAAAATAATTGTTTTGGCTGGTATATACCTGGTTCGAGAGATACATTTAATGTTTATATCTCATTCATATGAATCGAGTAGATCTCGAAAAATCATCTATTTTAAATAAATTTGGTCGCTTGGGACGAGAAGCGAACCACTGACCTTTGGATCGAGAAGCAAAACCTCTACTCGGAGCAGCGGGGCAGGGGGGGAAGAATTATTCTTAAAAATAGAAAAATCATCAAAAAAGAAATGTCAATTAAAAATATGTGATTCTTGTTAACTTGTAAAAATAATTGAAAGAAATGAAAAATTAAAAAAAAAATAAGCTAATTGAGATCATGGGCCTATTGATTTTAGCTACAATCCCTTTTGCAGAATCCTACCCGCAGCACAGCGGCGGCTTTAACGTCTCTGGTCTCTGGACCGTTTACAAGAGTATAGCCATCTATTTACTCTTGTCCTAGTATCCGAATTAATAAGCCATAAATAAACAAACCCATTTTAATAATTAAAATACTATTATTTACAAAGAGATAAATAAAACCACGCCTCGTTTTTGTACTTTCTCTTTTGTACTGTTCTATTTATAATTAAGAAGTCAAAGATTAATTAATTTGCACACTCTTTTTTCCGAATAATTCGCCTAAAAAATATTGATAATAATTCCTAGACTTATTGATCTCTTTTATTTTCTATTTACAAATACGAGTAAATTTCTCTTACCTATATATGTAACATATAGTGGGAAAGTATTGCGATAGCAAATAAATCAACGGAAATACACGTTTTGAGGTCCTCTGAGTCTAAAAAATGGGTCTTGCAAGAATGTCTGTCTGTTTGTGTGTCTGTGTGAACAAGATTTCTCAAAAACGAAAAAACGTACGAGGTTGAAATTTCATATTTCAGGTAGGCGCACACTTCACTTGTATCTAGAAGCTTTTGAATAAAATCGGCCAACGGGTTCTAAGCACTTTACTGAAGTTTTTTTTTTCGATTTTCCCAAAATCCGCTCCAACGATTTTGATTAAAATATATAAAACAGTTAATTATTAAATGAACTTTGAAATGTATTAACTCTTAGCCCAAAATTGTTTGTGGTCTAGTTTATTATAGTTTTTTTTTTTTTTTTTTTTTAATAATAGTTTCTTAAAGAAAATAAAATGATAATGAAGAATTAGAGAATAAACAGAATAATATAGTTATCATTTAGCTCGTCCATATATAAGAAGGTAAAGTGAAAGTAGAATTTCACTCCGTAAGGTAAGACCTTATATTTGCATACCATTTAGCGGTCCCGAATGGACCTGCTCCCAACATCTAGGTGCATATCAGTGGCGTGTAAATCCCCTGATGAGAGTCAATAATTTACAAATATTGACTATTAGGGGGGTTTATTTGAAATTTGTGTTGATTTTCAAATAGCACCTTTGAGAAATCCATCCAATTTATCAATATCTTAAAAATATATAATGAATGACTATTAGTCAATATTTGTAAATTATCTCCTCTTATCCTTGCGTCTTGATGATGGGGGGAGATCCAACCAGGCGCTAGGTGGAACTGAAAATAAAATATGTCTCTTTAGGGTAGACCCAGGAAAGTCGATTCATATCCGGCCCGACCCTGTGAAATTTAATTGGGCGGCACGGTCCTAAAAAAAAAATTAAAAAAAAAAATAAAAAACCAAAAAGTTTCTGTTTTTTCCGTCATAAAAGAAAAAAAAAATAAAAAATAAAATAAAATAAAAATTATAGGGATAATAAAATAACTAGTGAGAATATTATTCTATTTTTTATTCCCAGACAATTTGGTTGCTTTTTTCATTTTCTTTAAGAACCTATTTATATTTTTTAAAAATTCATATAAAGTATTAAAAAGATAAAAATGATTTATAGATTATATATATATGTTGTTTATTCAAATGGTATAAATCTTAGAAATAAATTGTTACAGTTCTAAGCATGACAGCCTTCGAAGGCCTTTTCTACTGCCTCTTCACGAAAGTAGTGATGGGTTTTTTAAATAAACAGTAAATGAGATCAATAAGTCATTGTATGTAACGACCATTGGACAGATATGTCAATACCAAAAATAATTGTGCATCTTCTAAGAATTATTATCAAATTATTTTGAAGTGAAATACTTGGAAAAAAAAGTTGGCTAATTAATTATTCTTCTAACTCGTAGTTTATTTTTGTTTAATTTTGTTTATACAATTATTATTTTATGAAATTTTTTTCTACCCGATAATAATTTTTTCCGAGTCAACCAAGAGGGAATAGCTATAGTTTGTTACCTTGAAGCAGTTCGGGTAAGCTCTCTTTGCGGCTTTTGTACCAGTGTGAAATCACATGCTTGGATCGAAATTGATTTGTTTCCTGATTCTCCTTCTGGGGTTTTTACTTGCCCAC